>JAUTXW010001307.1:0-311606 GCA_030620095.1 Kuschelorhynchus macadamiae
AAGTGGTGTCCGTTTATTCCACGGTATAATTTTTGCTCAATCTATTCCTGTACATTTTACACATTTCTGGAGTTATTTGTCTGCATTTCACCGTGATCCGCTCCCGAAGATCTTGGATGGAGTCTGGCTTCGTACTAAAAACCTTACTTTTTATATGTCCCCAAGAAAAGTAATCTAAGGACTCAAGTCGGAGACCTTGGTGGCCACTCAATGGGGCCGCGCCGTCCGATCCACTGATTTGGGAAATGGGTGTCCAAAAACTGTCGTACTGGAGCTACATAGTGCGGTGGTGCACCATCTTGTTGGAAATGAAGAAAATTTTCATTATAATTAACCTCATTTTCTATTATTTCGGTTATTCGTGGCTCTATTGTATTTTCCAACATGTCCAAGTACAACTCCCCCGTCAAGTTTCCAGGAATAAAGAAAGGTCCTACAATATGATTTCCGAAAATGCCGGCCCAGACATTAATTTTTTGTGGGTATTGCGAATGTACCTCTCGAAACAAATGTGGATTCGAGTCGCTCAATATCGACAATTATGTCTATTTACAGCACCATGTAAATAGAAGGTACATTCATCGAAAAAACAAATGTTAAATAACAAATTTGGGTTATTGTTCAAACGTTGTGTCATTAATTCGCAAAACTCCAACCTTCTATCATAATCGTCTTCATTAAGCTCATGGACAAGTTTAGTTTTGTACGGGTGAAATTTATAGGATTTCAAAATTCTTTGCACTGTTGAGCGTGTAAATCCTGAAGAAGTAGCCAGACCACGAGTACTTTGGGTGTTGTCAAGAGCCACGTGTCCCAAAACTGCTATTTCTCTGGCTTCATTTCTACTTGGACGATTTTCCTGATTCCGGCGAATATTAGATACAGATCCAGTTGCTTCAAATTTTCTTATTAATTTAGCCACATACTTATGGTTAATATTTTTGTCTGGATGTAACGCATTAAACAACCGGGCGGTAGCTCTTGCAATGCTTCCGTTTTGATAATACAGTTTCGTTATTTCGACCCTTTCTTGAATTGAATAAATCATTGCAAAATATTATAATAGAACTAAGCAACTTAACGATTTCAAATCAAAGATAAAGTTGTTCTATGATTTACGATGACATTGACGGATGCTAAATTTCTTGCTGGTATCGGTGATTATTATTTTTTTCCGTATTATCAGTACTAAATTAAATGAGGCGAATTTTATAAAAAAAAATTAAAAAAACTTCAAAATGGTTGAAGATAGGTATAAACTCTATTATACAAAAGTTACTAAAAACTTCCTGGAGAATCCAAAAATAGAAAAAAAATTGGGGGTTTCCATTTAAAAATGTCAAGTGTAATGCGATATCTTATTTTTGGAACACCCTGTATTATACAATCATACATGAAAAGACGTCCCCCTAAAAATCAAAATTGACGTGTCCAAGCGTTTTTCCCAAAATATACCAGGAAAGTCATAAATAAGGGTGGGACCTTTTCGTTGGGCCACCCTGTATGTATATATATGTATATATTTATAAATAAATATATATATATATATATATATATATATATATATATATATATATATATATATATATATATATATATATATATATATATATATATATATATATATATATATATATATATATATATATATATATATATATATATATATATATATATATATATATATATATATATATATATATATATATATATATATATATATATATATATATATATATATATATATATATATATATATATATATATATATATATATATATATATATATATATATATATATATATATATATATATATATATATATATATATATATATATATATATATATATATATATGTATATATATATATATATATATATATATATATATATATATATATATATATATATATATATATATATATATTTTCGTTACATTTAATATTTAAATCTAAATCAGGTCAGTTTAGTGAAATTTCCCCAAATATGAATTCTCTTAAAGGTACATATACTTATGTATTACATAAATACGGAACTAATTTGCTTGAAACACATATTGCCAATAACAAATGGTGAAATAAAGGCCCATATTCAGTCAATTCGGTGTTTTTATGTCTAATACTACGCGTATAAGGTCTTACTGTCTTTATTAGTTTGGCGCCGATTTCACGGAGTAAAACTTTCAAGGTGGAATAAAATATTATTTTTCACTTTTTGGTGTATTTTTTATTCTTTATATTTGCAAATTTTCTTGCTAGCACCTTCCAAATTCTATAACTAAATATTTAAATTGAACATGTATATATATATTTTTTTGATTTTCATAATTTTTTTTGATAAACTATAAGTATTTCGGGGAGGTAAAAAAACAAAACTGGAATCCTTTGGTCTGTTATCTGTTTTGCAAAAAAAATAATCTTGTATATTATATAATTAATACTGTTATATTTTGTACAGAATTTAGGCTAAATAACATATCTCTAGGATATCCATAGTAAATATCATATCTAAAAACGTTAAAGTTCATTAATCCCATATATAGATTTTCAAGAATATATCAACGTTTACATGAAAATATTAAATATTTTTCTTTGAGATCAATATGACAATATGAGGGTATCAGTTACTGAGTAAACTTAACAATACCCTCCCACTCGGACCCTATTTGATTGAGGCCTAGATATAAAATCATTTTTTTAATTTTAAGCGTAGGTGAACATTTGTATACATATATATATATATATATATATATATATATATATATATATATATATATATATATATATATATATATATATATATATATATATATATATATATATATATATGTGTATTTTTGCCTTTTCTTAAACCATATCTAATATTTTGCGTGCTTCATATAGAGCTCTTTCAAACGGATATTATTGGCCTACAATAATTACAAAACTATAAAACATCGATTGACACATTAAAAACTATTACAATAAAATGTTAAAATAGGACGTTACAATTTTTAAAACTCCAGTTTGAACTCAATGTTAAAATCATGTAACGCACCTTGGAAATAAAACAACTCACTGCATTATAATAACAATGATGTTTGAGTTGTGACTTG
The DNA here is from genome assembly GCA_030620095.1 of Kuschelorhynchus macadamiae. NCBI lineage: Eukaryota > Metazoa > Arthropoda > Insecta > Coleoptera > Curculionidae > Kuschelorhynchus > Kuschelorhynchus macadamiae. Next base: position 3,095 of record JAUTXW010001307.1, read on the forward strand.
TGGAAATTAAATAAATACTACCGATATGTTTTTTTTTGTTTTTGCCTGAAAGCGATTATAATCAAACCAAAAATAAAAATGAAAACAAATCTTATATATCATTACCACATATAAATAAACTGTCTGAAAAAATTAAATACGCTCTAGCCAAACACAATATAATTGTTTGTCACATATCCAATAATTTATTAGGATCCCTATTCACACCTCTCAAGAGTAAAATACCATGCGGTACCATGTTTATATATATATATATATATATATATATATATATATATATATATATATATATATAGTATACAAATGTTCACCTATACTTAAAATTAAAAAATTATTTTATATCCCGATCCCAAAGAAAAATGTTTAATATTTTCCTGTAAACGTTGATATATTCTTGAAAATCTATATATGGGATCAATGAAATTTAAGGTTTTTAGATATGATGTTTACTATGAATATCCTAGAAATATGTTATTTAGCCTAAATTCTGTACAAAATATAACAGTATTAATTTTATAATATGCAAGATTATTTTTCTTTCAAAACAGATAACAGACCAAAGGATTCCAGTTTTCTTTTTTTATACCCCCGAAATACTTATGGTTTATCAAAAAAAATTATGACCATGAAAAAAAAATATATATACATGTTCAATTTAAATATTTAGTTATAGAATTTGGCAAGTGCCAGAGACGCGAGAGTAGAATATTAAAAAATTTCTTCCAATATATCTTGGCGCAAAAAAACAAAACGACGCCATTCCGCCATTTTCAACATTTTTTTAATATTCTTGCTATGGGACCACTCCAGCAATATCCTGAATCCCCTGAAAATGTTATCTAAATTGGTCAAACCATCGCGGAGTTATCGATGTACAAACCAAAAAAACATCAAAATGGCTGCCATTTTAAACATTTTTTATAATATACTTGCAATGGGACTACTCCAACGATATCCTGAATGTCCCTTGAAAATTTCATCTAAATTGGTCCAACCATCGCAGAGTAATCGATGTACAAACAAACAAAAATACATAGAAAAAATATAAAGACATGTGGTTTTTTTTGAAAAATAGAAAAAAAATATGCGTCTTTTAAGTGAGAAGATATTTTGTAAACTTGCATTCACCACAAATTTATTAAAACTCTTATGATTAAAATGGCAAATTCGGATTTTTATTTTTCAGATTTACAAATCAAATCCGCTAAGTCATCGATAATAAATTTCTATTTCAAAAAATGTAACTAAGATAAACTATCAAATGAAAATAGCCTAAGCAATTGTTCGAATAATTCAAAATATTATTTCTTTTAAAATTGAAGATTTTGTTGTATTTTATTTTTGCCCAACTATCAAAGACTTATTTACTATCACATGGAATCTGTAGAATAAACATTTGTTTATAGGTATTTAGTCGAATTACGAATACTTAGGCATTTATAAGCATGTAGGTATATGAGTCTTTATTTCACCATTTATTATTGGCAATATGTGTTTTAAGCAAATTAGTTCCGTATTTATGTAATACATAAGTATATTTACCTTTAAGAGAATTCATATTTGGGGAACTTTCACTAAACTGACACTGATTTAAATTTAAATATTAAATGTAACGAACATTGTTTATATTTTCGTTACAATTGATTTTATCAAGAAAAAATATTCTATAGAAAAAGTTTTGCCTATTAGAAAAAAGTTTGGTTGCAAAAAAATTGGTATATGATAAACAAATAGTGCAAAAACATGCAGAAGCAAGTAAGTAAAAATATTGAGAAATCAAATTTCCTAAAATTGCAGGGCATACAAATATGAAATAAAAGGTCATTTAATTTTTTTTGTACCAGAAGTAGTGTTAGGATAATTTAATGGTCAATAAGTCGAAAATGGTCAACATATGAACAACTTTTTTATTTGTGATTTTAGGCGAAAAAGTTTTCTTCTTAAAAATTTGACCTTATCTGACAAATAAGATTGATTAAAAAATATAATTTTATTTACAGGGTACGAAATAAATACAACAAAAGTTTGCAAAAGAAAAAAAATTGAAGCAATTTTTTTGAGACAGTCAAATTAAAGAGCGTGCGAATACAAATCAAAAAGCTTTTAATATTTTTTGATAGTAGACCTAGTTTTTGAGAAAATTGATGATGAATTTGTAAAAATGCGTCATTTTTACATATTGAACGTTAATTTTCTCGAAACTTATTCGAAGTCTATTATTAAAAAACTTTTTGTTTCATATTTACAGGGTCTTTAGCTCAACTGTCTCAGAAAAGTGAAATTTCAAATTTGTTTTGTAAACTTCTGTGATATTTATTTCGTACCCTGTATATAAAATCAACATACTGGTGTATGATGGATAATTCCAAATGTCATTGTCATTGTGTAGAATGCATGAGTTTTCTTGTTGTAGCACATGATACCATATACTCGCTGTTTTTTTAAAGGCTTTACGCGTAATGGGAAGGCACGTATCTAGAAAATGGACGCTATTCGTTTAGTTAATACTCGTCCGACTTCTTAAAGTTTTAGAGAGTTTTGCAGCCAAAAATACTTTTGCGATGTTTCTTGTTATTCACCTTACGTTTATTCATCGTTAAAACCGACAGACACAATATTAGCAGACACAACGGTCAATAGCTTAATGTATAATTATGGAACGACGACTAGATGATCCTTATGTGTTAAATATTTTGTTTCTACTATAATTAATTCATTTGCTGAATTTACCAAATTAATATAAATTTTATATTTCTATTTCCTACAGTTAATCTAATAAACTGGGACCAAATATTACGATCATGTGCGTGTCAATCTTTACTAAAGTATGCTACTTTCAAACAAACAAAAGTATGCTTTATTGGCACAGGAAAAATTGCTACAATTTTATGGACAAAGCGAAATTTACCTTAAAACAAAAAATACAAAAACAATGAAAAAACGAAATATTGATTGAAAAAAAAATCATTTTTCGATGGGTCAATGCAACGCAAATACATACATTGTAAATATAACTTGACACTTTGACCCACCAATGACAGAGACTCTGTATATAGGCACCTGTAGAATTATTTGTGCCCCCAACTGGTCCCCCCAAATTAATTTTCTGTCTACTTCCCTGTCTGCACTGCATATTTACATACAGAACGTAAGTAGTAACTTAAGAATTTTGCGATTTCACCTCGACATAAGGTTAATCACTATAAGTTGTTTGTGTAGGATTTGTTCAAAATTAAAGGTACAATAAGATATCGAAAAATGAGAAGGTCAATTGCAATATATATTTATTACATAAACTTTCAAATGAATTAAAATTATGTGTGACACCTTTTTATTATAGTAACCTTTACATAATAAATGTATAAATTATAAATATGTACCCTATTACCCTGAGGCAAATTAGAAGAATTATGCAGTTCTAGCAGTTTCGTTCTACAGAAGAGTAGATAATTAATAGACCAGCTTGTTAATATGTTTGGATAAACAATATTTGTAATTTGTATGGAGATGCGAAATTTATACAACAAACTTGTGTAGAAAATGATACATGCAATTTTGGTGAAACAAAGATTATTTAAATAAAGTCTAGACATTAAGCAGATACTTTAGCTCTCGTCGTATACAATTCAGACAAACTGAACGTTATTAAACCAAAGGAGAATCATTCTATGGAAAAAGTGTATTATTCTGGACTATCATGAGTTGTTATTTATTGAGCTAGTCTGTAACAAGTGATTTAAACCTTTTTTATTTTGAGATATTAAGCAAGACCCGGTACCATCAAAATTGCTCTATTTCAGCTTCAAAGACAAAAAATAGCAGAGATGGTACTAATACATTTTTAGGTTGAAAAAATATTTCAGGAACTTTTTTATACATATATAATATTATACGTTCCAATAAGTAAAAGTTCATTTTATGTAGCAAAAAAAAGCTCTAGACTAGCTTAATCCTTAAAGATATTCACATATATCTAGTAAATAACTAAACCAAAGCACTCTAACATAAATAATATACATATTGATGTAGCCTTGTTAGGTCTAGATATGGATTGTCTAAATGAACTGATGTTCATTTAGACAAACCTCGTAAACGTTTCCATAGAAATTAAAAATGTTATTATAGTCTATTAGATTTATAGTAAAAAATTTAAAAAAAATAAAAAAAACTGATCTTTTAAATCTGTTACGGTCAGATTTTAAAATAGTAATTAGGTTGTCCACATGAAAGCAAAAAACGGGCATCAAAATAAAAGGTCATCCCATATGATTTCTCATAAGGGCTCACGCACAATACAGATAAAAGATTGGCTTTCAACAGGTTTTTTTAATTTCTTTATGTTATTTTTGGGTTAATAAAAACCAAATTTTAAATCGGACATTTTTGTGTGAGTTGCAGGATGGTACAAAATTAGGTCGCAATTTACGGGTTTATCAATTTATTTTTATTAAATTGTCACAAATAAGAAACATATTCGTGATTTTTTAGCACCAAAATAGTGTTTTTTTTTTAATTTTTGGCTTTAACAGATTTTTTAGAACTTATAAATAAAGTAGGCACTATTTTGTTAATGGTTTTATTGCTACGCATATTAAACAATTTATTTATTTTTACTCATATTACTCATACGAATTGAGATTTTTTCAATTTTTGATAAGGTTAATTAACTATAAGAGGATGCTTACAAATATATCCTAATAAAAAACGAAGTTCTTTTTATTGAAATGAATAATGAGATTGAGATGTATTAATTTTTTGTAGTATTTATGGTCAATAAAGATCTCATATTTCAAGAAGAATAGTTTAAATAATAAAATTTACCTTGAAGATAAGGTCTTCAGCTAAAAATAAATTAGTGCACATATACCAATACTAAAAATCGCACTGTATTACAAACTAAATAATAAAGCTGAATTTTAGAGCAGGGTTTTGCTGACTATTGAGCCACCCAGTTTAATATTTTAATAATTTTAATGATAATAAAGTGGCTCGATATTTTCAGCAACTACTAACACTCATATGAATTATTTATATTATCAAGGACAGTGATTGATTGAATTCATTAAAATTACTCTGAACTAAACCCAGTTCAGCTCAGAGTAATTTTATATTATATACGTGGTGACTATAGAGACCCCTAATTTAAAAAATACTGGGTTTACAAAAAAAAGTAGTCTCGATAGCTCAGTGGTAAGAGAGCTTGATCTGAAGGCCTAAGTTCGATGCTTAACGTGGCAAACATGTCCTCAGTGCTCGTCGACATGCCCGGTCTGGTACCTTCCCGAGGTTTTTTAGTGGTTGAGAGAAGTAATAAAATACCAACTCTGCTCATAGACTTGGGGTTAAACGCGAGGAGTAACAAGACTACTTACTTAAAATATGCACAACACAAAACAACTGCTTGGAAGACAACAGGATACCACTATATAATCGAATACAACTTGATAAAACATAGGTTTCAATGCATTCACTGTTCATTGCCATCTCACTAATAAGGGTACGTTATTTTACAAGAAGAAGTAATAGTAAACCCTCCTACTTCCAGCCAACCCTCCCTTTATTTTATAAATTACTAGATGTCTTAACTTATTTTGTATTTGTCCCAAGTTATCAAGAAACTGTCAACTTCAGATAGTCCAAGAAACAATATTTAATTTAAATCAATAAATGCAGGCAATTTTTCAAAAAAAAAGCCGGTTTTGCAAATATTTTATTTCATGGCTTCTAAATAAAGTATTTTTATATTCTTTTTTTGGACATTACCAAAAAAAATTAAATCGATACAAATTAAGGTATTTCTTATTAAATTCAAATAACGTTAAACAAGTCCTTTTAAGAAGTGTGTACCGATTTTCTGTAGAACAGTTATTATGTTCATAAAAAAAATTGAGACTTATTTCATCTAAAGATTTTTGAAGATAGTTGCTGTGTCAGTTCTAGTATTAATATAAAAATTTTATAATCTTCATAATGAAACCCATTTCCTAAGCGGTTTAACCCATGTCATTACGTAACTGGTATATATATATATATATATATATATATATATATATACTCATATAAAAGGCATAGGTTGTTCCTGCCGAAACGTCAAAAAAATTTTTTTAACTGACAATATATGTGACATCACCAATACCTAAGTAACAACAAGTAGTTTTTTTTTCGGATCTATACCCAAGAAAATTATAAATATTAACAATATAAAAGGGAGGTCAAGAAACTCTTACCAAATCAATATATAAAAACATGGGCGAAAATATGTTTTGTTACGGAAGATCTACAGTTTTGCAAATGAAAACTTACTCCAAATTATTGACAAAAAATGCAAATTTTAGGAACAGAAGGATTTTTCTTCTACGTTGCAAAACCGAACAGCTTACACCAACCTTTTTAAATTTTAATATAAATCATATATCCTTTGTCAATGTAAACCTGAAACGCAAATTTACAACATTTGTCCTAAATCGTTTTCAAAGAGAAACTTTAAACTTATTAATATCCGACACTATATTTAAATTAGGAAAAATTAAATATGACTTATTAAAAATAGAGGCAAATCTAAAACAAATGCTACCAACCAATGTATTTAACATATTTAAAGAATACATGCTATGTCAAAACGAAACACTTTTTCAAAAATGTAAGGATAGAAATATAAATAAAATAAACAGACTCGCGGCAAAATAAAACAAAAACACCTCAAACACACACAATCTTTGGATGAAAAACCTAACAAATATTGAAATTCCTGAATGTGTTAACGAAGTTTTAAGTTTAGGACCAAACTTTGCGATTCCTATTCAAAATTCAAAAGATATACCCATTCCTGATATAATTTGCAACATAGAAACCTGTATTTCTAACCTTAACACCTCAACAAAAGACGAATTAAGAACGAAAAGTTGCAATATTTTAACGAATTTTAAAAAACAAAAATAATATTAAATTTGAACCCAAGAAAATGTTGTAGTTTATACAGAGCTACAGTCAATATTCGAAGCGTCGATCCTAGGTTTTAAAACCATTTTTGGATTTAACCCCATTTTAAAGTTGTCTAACTTAAAAGTAACTTGCGGATCTTGATGACTGGGCTTTTTGGAAAGGTCGGTTAACTAGCTTTTGCAAATAAGTAATTTCCCCGATTTTTGAAATTTTCCTTTTTTTTTCAAAAATACAAATACAAAAATCGAATTAAGAATTAAAACGTATTTTTTTGATTAAAAAGAGATCATCAGATATTTTAGCTAGTTTTACATTACTTTATTGTGTACCTTGCATATCCTAATCATCTAACGCTGCACGTCTAACTAAGACTTCGAACAAAAGCCAATTAACCGACTTTCCCAAAAACCTCAAATTTATCAAGCTCCGCAAGTTACTTTTTAAGATAGACCCCTTTGAAAATGGGGTAAAAACCTAGGGTGGACGCTTCGAATGATGACTAGTTTATTACATCCCATATAAAATGGAAATACCCTACGATAGAAAACTTTGATAGAAAATTAAAATTAACTATTTAGTTAAAAACTTTGTAAGTTGTAATTCAACCTACGTTCGCAAAAAATGTGCGGTTTATTTGAAACAGTTTAGCCGTGATCACTTCAATCCTTATCGTCACCAAAACAAATGGTTTGTTATCGTTGCTAACGTTACTAAAATAACCTGCATTTTAAAACTTCATCTTTCACATCACTGTCACGCTAATCCCTGCATTTCGAGATTTAGTGATTTTTGTATTTCGTAGTGAAATTAATTTGTATTGCTTTTTGATAATCAGTGAAGTAACTTGAAGTATGGAATACACGTTTATTGAGTATGCAAATATGCATTTGATGTATGGTCTGGCGTCTTGTAATGCTTTGGAAACCAGAAGGTTATAACACGAAAGATTTCCTAATCGTACTATTCCAGATCAGAAGATATTTCAACGAGTTAACCAACGTCTAAGGGAGAATGGTAGGCGATGATTCCAGTTAATTATGTAAGTAAATTATTTCACTTTCTTTATTATTTTAGGAAAGTTTAGAAAATATTTTAAATTCAACCAGCACTCGAAATTATCAGCACAGTTTAATATCTCGAAAACAATAGTACATGAGGTTCTTCAACAACATCTGCTATATTCGCATCATTTGCAAAAAGTGCAAACTGATTCCTGAAGATTTTCCGCGTAGAATGGAGTTTGCAAACTGGTTATTGGACAGCAACGAAATAATGTAAACTTTATTAGCACTGTTCTTTTTACGAATAAAGTAGGGTTTACCAAAAATGGTATCATACATTCGCACAACTTACATGTATGAAAATCCTCATGCTATATTGTTTCGCATCGCCAACATCAGTTCCAACCAATTAATATCTGAGCAGGAATCATAGGCAATTTTTTGATAGGACCATTTGTATTGCCTGCACGAATTTATAGACAACTTTATTTGAAGTTTCTCCAAAATGCTTTTCAGGATTTAATAGAGGATTTACCACTTGAAACCTGTCGAAATATGTACTACATGCACGATGGGGCACCGCCTCATTTAAGCGTTGCTGTTCAGGAACACCTAAATAACGTCCATCCAAACCGTTGGATAGGTAGATGAGGAGCTTTTGCCTGGCCTCCTCGGTCTCTCGACATAACGCGGTTGGATTTTTTCCTGTGGGTCACCTCAAAATCTTGGTGTATTCCACTCAGGTCGAAACTAGGGAGGATCTTATTCGGAGAATCACGTTTCATTGCGATGGGATAAGAAACAATGCTGGGTTATTGTGGCGGGTACAACAATCCTCAGTTCGCCGTGCCCGCGAGTGTATCAGACTTCACGGACTCCATGTTGAACTCACTTAAGAAGTTCTCAGTCTCACATAACTTTTTAGGTTTTGGAAAAGTAACCACACTGGAATTTTTACCTATACAAGAAGCAATGTCCAAAATATTAACGCACTAGTTTACTTTAGACCCCGCTAAAATGCCTAAAGAGCAGACTGCTCGTACCTTGCAGAATACTACGTTCCTGATAAAGCCATATTAACATATCATTTGTTTTGTTATAAATTCCAAAAATATTTTATTTAGTTTCTTTATGTGGTCGCTTTAGAACTAGTAAAACGTTTTAGGCAGTCACGGCTTCTCAGAGGCGGTAGGGTCGGCCGGGCCGTACTAGAAAATATACAGGGAAAATTTTCTTTTAAAAAAGTAGTAAATGTTTTTCAAAAATAATTTTGCAAACATCCTAAAAACGCACAAAACCAAAATGTAGTTTATTATTTTCTGGGCACATAGCAAAATTGATAGCTATTATCGTTGCTTAACTAACGTAAATGGAGTTTGCAAACTGGTTATTGGACAGCAACGAAATAATGTAAACTTTATTAGCACTGTTCTTTTTACGGATAAAGTAGGGTTTACCAAAAATGGTATCATACATTCACACAACTTACATGTATGAAAATCCTCATGCTATATTGTTTCGCATCGTCAACATCAGTTTCAACCAATTAATATCTGGGCAGGAATCATAGGCAATTTTTTGATAGGACCATTTGTATTGCCTGCACGAATTTATAGACAACTTTATTTGAAGTTTCTCCAAAATGCTTTTTAGGATTTAATAGAGGATTTACCACTTGAAACCTGTCGAAATATGTACTACATGCACGATGGGGCACCGCCTCATTTCAGCGTTGCTGTTCGGGAACACCTAAATAACGTCCATCCAAACCGTTGGATAGATAGATGAGGAGCTTTTGCCTGGCCTCCTCGGTCTCTCTACATAACGCGGTTGTATTTTTTCATGTGGGTCACCTCAAAATCTTGGTGTATTCCACTCAGGTCGAAACTAGGGAGGATCTTATTCGGAGAATCACGTTTTATTGCGAAACAATGCTGGGTTATTGTGGCGGGTACAACAATCCTCAGTTCGCCGTGCCCGCGAGTGTATCAGACTTCACGGACTCCATGTTGAACTCACTTAAGAAGTTCTCAGTCTCACATAACTTTTTAGGTTTTGGAAAAGTAACCACACTGGAATTTTTACCTATATAAAAAGCAATGTCCAAAATATTAACGCACTAGTTTACTTTAGACCCAGCTAAAATGCCTAAAGAGCAGACTGATCGTACCTTGCAGAATACTACGTTCCTGATAAAGCCATATTAACATATCATTTGTTTTGTTATAAATTCCAAAAATATTTTATTTAGTTTTTTTTATGTGGTCGCTTTAGAACTAGTAAACCGTTGTAGGCAGTCACGGCTTCTCAGAGGCGGTAGGGTGGGTCGGGCCGTACCAGAAAATATACAGGTAAAATTTTCTTTTAAAAAAGTAGTAAATGTTTTTCAAAAATAATTTTGCAAACATCCTAAAAACGCACAAAACCAAAATGTAGTTTATTATTTTCTGGGCACATAGCAAAATAGATAGCTATTATCGTTGCTTGACTAACGTACAAATAACGCCATTAACAGCAGTCCATGGGCCACCGTTCACAGATATTCTAATATATTTATTATAGACGGTGGCTCGACCAGCCGATTCCATTATTTTACATGCTAGACTTCAGCTACTAATTAACGCAGTACGTAGTACGTTCGCACACATCCCCATGCTATAACGTTCGTCGTAGCTTATATCACCCAACACCGGCCCGTTTCGATGTGATTGTATCCCCTAAATTTTTTCCAATTGAATACTACCATTTTTCAGGTATTAATTGTAATTATAATAAAATGATACTACTTATTTTCAAATTAATTTGTTAGTTCTTTACATTAGTCATGACTAATGATAGTTTATATATTATATTAGTAATTTTCACTCCATGTTACCTACATGTTTAAATGTGGTGACGAAATTTGAAGTGAATATTTTAAAATATCATTTGCAATTTGTTTTATTGTTGTCGGCCGGCCGCATCGTGGTTCTTGCTGGACAATGTACTTTTTTGGTTTTGTATGTAGCTTTTACTTTGGCATCTGTTTTATTTTCCACTTGAGGCAAGACACATTAAAATATCAAGCAATGAAAATGACTGACCAGGGCGTTTTACTAACATTTTTTTCTTATTCATTAAATGTATGCACATAGCAAAATAGGTTGGTATCCCTATTATCGTTGCTTGACTAACATACAAATAACGCCATTAACAGCAGTTCATGAGCCACCGTTCACAGATATTCTAACATCATTATTATAGACGGTGGCTCGGCCAGCCGATTCCATTATCTTACATGCTAGACTTCAGCTACTAATTAACGCGGTACGTAGTACGTTCGCACACATCTCCATGCTATAACGTTCGTCGTAGCTTATATCACCCAACACCGGCCCGTTCCGTTGTGATTGTATCCCTTGAATTTTTTCCAATTGAATACTACTTTTCAATGTGAGTTTAAAGATAAATTTTGCTAACTATTAGAAGCAGGTAAATCTGACTGAAATCTTAAAGCAAGCACTACCCGCAGCACAAATTTACTCAAAAAGTTATACGTGTTCATATGTTAAATAAATGTGTCAAATTTTATGGGTTAAATCAAACAACGTAACTAAATTTGGGTTTCGTTAAAGTTTATCTTACATTCTGAAGTCAAAGTTAATGAGAGCAGGACCGGCGGCGAATCCCCAGTATATTCTGGTAACCCGGAATTGCCATTCTGAAAATGCACTCAGCTGCAAATGAAATCTTTAGACACGGTTAATAATAAAACTTCAAATGGCACGTGAGAGCAATTGTTTTAGAAATTGAATTACCCATAGAGATTTCCACTTTAGCTTTACAATTCTGAACGCATGTGACCAAATTATTTTGGAACAGATTTTCTAAAAAATATTCTATAATTTATTTAAATAGTAAAAACATATTTATTTTAGTTGAAGTTGGATTTCCGAGTTGGTTAATTGTAAATTTCTAAAATTAAACCATCTATTCTAAATCGTTAAATGTTTCCAATAATTTAATATTTCAAACTTGTGTACAATATCATAACTAATAATATTATATTATTGTTACATTATTGTTATTATTAAAAGTTTGCTAAACATTTTCTTAAATACTTTCTATCTTTCTCTGTCTGTCCGTGGCACTGCAGAATCAATAATAATTGCTGTTTTCATTATTTTTTTATTTACCAAGATTTAATTATGTTGTGATTGACTGCAGGCGCAGTCGATTGCTATCGATCAAGTCCAGCTGAGTACCTTAAGTTTTGGCTCAAGTACCTATGTCGCAGAATATTTGCATTATTATAAGGTTGTACAAAGTGACCCGTTTAGTACGGGACGATACCTTATCTCAGGACCTGTAAGAGAGATTATAAGAGAAGAATATTAAATACAAAAAAGTTTGTTAGATTCATTTAAACTTTTAGAATATCATATTTTTTATATATACAGGGTATTTGGTTTTTCGTAGTCAAGTGTCAACTTAAATAAATAAAACACCCTGTTTACTATCGTATTTTTAAATTCCTCGAAGAAATCTAGATATATTTCATGTATGAATTTGTTAACTAAACTAAGTTTAACCATTTTTGACATATTTTCAATTTTATGTCAAAAATGACGTTGGCAGGTCTAAATCAATTTCTCCTATTGAAAGCCTTTATTATTTAATTGAAGATGGTTTCCTCGAGGAAGCGGACCTACTTTAGTGGTTCGTGTTGACCTTTTTATAATAAATAAATACAGGGTGAACAAACACTAACATTAAAAATTTAACTGAAAAAAATTGTTAACAGTCATTTTTTCGAAACGGAAATCCTCTATTTTAATAAAAGTATCTTATTTAGCATTAAAAATAAGGGTAAATTTGTATAAGATTGTACAAAAATTTGTAATTTTCGAAATATTGGCAATTAAACATTTTTCTGTAGTAAAAATACCAAACCTACGGCTTTTAAGTTTTGTTATTAATTGGCCATAGAGTGTGAGTTTGAAAATCATTGTTTGACAGTTTTTTTTTGTCGCCTAACCTAGTCACTCGTTATTATTATTGTTATACTGCTTGATTTTTATTAATATGCTAAAGTTAAATAAGTTATATATTGTATATTCCAGAAGAAAGAGCCAAATTCCTTCTAAGATGACTTGAAGAAAAAAAGATTTGATAGAATTTACCAGTGTTTTGGATGAAATAAAAGTTTGTTGCAAAAAAAAACAAATGGACCGCCATGTTTTGAACAATGAAAATCAAATTGACATCTTACTGCATTTTGAGGAATCTCCTGAAACTTCTACCCGACAGGCAGCTCTGGACTTGGATTTTAAAAGAACAACTATCCAAACTTGTTTAAAATTAAATGGATGTAAGCCTTATTAATATTTACCAGATCAAAGTTTAAAATAATGGATTGTAACAGAAGGTTAGAGTTTTGTAATATTTTAATGGATAAAAATTTTTCTGCAGATATTTTTCGTAATATTGTTTGGATGGATAAACCTATATTTATCACTGCAACTGAAGTGCATTAGAGAAAAAACTTGCATTACTGGAGCATTAAAATTGAAAAGAAAATAGTACAAGTGAAAACAGAAGGAATACAATCGGTAAAGGTTTGGTGCGCAGTTTGGTATACAAGAATGCTAGGGCCACTATTTTACGACGAATTTGAATTCTGCAAGATATTTTCAACTACTAAGCAATGGATTCCAGGAGCTTATTGAAAACCAAGTGCCACATCTAGAATTATTAAGACATTTTATATGGCATCAAGATGGTGCACCTTACCATAAAAGTTAAGAAATAATCAATTACTTGTTCAGTCGTTACTAATACTGGATTGGGGAAAACGGCAATCTTGCGTGCCCACTTAGGAGTTCAGACTTGATTCCAATTAACTATTTCTTATGGGATACCCTAAAAGAAATTGTATATAAGCAACAGTGAATGAATTGCGTCACAGAATTCAAGTAGGTGTTAATTTCCTTAATAAAGACCAGTTTGTGTAGAATACAATTTCATATTTAGAAACAGTTTACACCACGTGTATTGCGCAAAATGGTTGACATATACAAAACTTACTGCAATAGTTCTTAGTGTTTTTTTTGGCTTTGCACATCTAGTACATACAGCCATGTTCTTAGTGTTAATTGTTGCATTGTCTTAGTAAACATTAGTTACGATTGTTTAATAATAAAACATTTCTCTCGTTATGATTATAAGCGTTTTCCTAAAAAAAAAAGAAAAACAAAATCCTAAACAATAATAAATAAAAAAGGGGTAGTGTCAACGGTGCCAAAATTTTTGAAATATTCCATAATTCTTTTAACACTGTTGTGTCGGTTTCTGCTTATCTGAATATCTATCCGTAAATAATATCCGGCATTTTCTTAATAAATTTTGTTACATTCCCTACAGATAATAAACAAATTTATATAACCTTCGTGTTAATAACTTAGTGGCCTCAGCATAATATTTATCAATAATAAATTTATAAATTGTATCTTTTGTATTTTTTTTCACCACGCGTCGCCTCCATGGCCAACTAATAACAATACTTAAAAGCCGTAGATTTTACAATAGAAAAATATTTAATTGCAAATATCTCGAAAACTACAAATTTTTGGAATAGACAATCCTATACAAAGTTACCCTTATTTTGAAAGCTAAATAAGACAATATCATTAAAATAGGGGGATTCCATTTGAAAAAAAAAACTTATTTTTTGTTAATTTTTGGTCATCCTGTATTTATTTATTATCAAAATGTCAACACGAACCACTGAAGTAGGTCCTCTTCCATAAGAAAACCAACCCAATTAAATAATAAAAGTTTTCAATAGGAGAAATTGATAGTAATATTTAGATTTGCAACGTCATTTTTGACATAAAATTGAAAATATTTAAAAACGGTTAGACCTAAGTAGTATAGCAAGGGCGGTCCTGGATGGCATCTTGACCACCTCGATGGAATCTTGACCACCGATCGGTCCCAGGAGCTCTTCGGCTCACCTGCCTGCAAGAAGTGTTTACCTGTCACCTTTTGTGCACCTGTCTTAAGCGTGACACCTGGTTTGCGCAGGTAGGTGTTATTTTTCAAAAAAAATTCCAAGAAGCGAGCTTCGCCGAGCCTCGCGTCATCACAAGAGCCGAGCCTCGCCTCGCTGAATTTCGTAATACCGAGAAT
Organism: Kuschelorhynchus macadamiae; assembly: GCA_030620095.1. Classification (NCBI taxonomy): domain Eukaryota; kingdom Metazoa; phylum Arthropoda; class Insecta; order Coleoptera; family Curculionidae; genus Kuschelorhynchus; species Kuschelorhynchus macadamiae. Next base: position 18,208 of record JAUTXW010001307.1, read on the forward strand.
TGTTTTTCTGTTAGTTAAAATTAATATGTTCAACGTAAGACTAGAGGTCAGGTTCGCAGATAAGAAAAGGTCGAGTACCGAGAATTGTTTTTCTGTTAATTAAAATTAATATGTTCGACGTAAAACTAGAGGTCAGGTTCGCAGATAAGAAAAGGTCAAGGATCTAGATAAGGAGATGTTTGTGTAATATTGAGATGAGCAATGTTTGAATAAATACGTAAAATATTAGTTTTTGGAAAAATACCGAGAATAGTTTGTTTTCATTTTCGACGACGTAAGACTAACGGTCAGGTTCGCAGATAAGAAAAAGTCGAGGATGTAGATAAGGAGATCTTTGTGTAGTATTGAGATTATCAATAAAAATGTTTTAATAAATAATATTTGTTTAGAATAATAACGTATACCAGGTGATTAAAAATATGTATAGCACACATAATTAATATATATGTAAGCCTTCTATAAATGAATACAATTTTTATGCCAAAGATGTAATTATTCAGTTGAAAAAAAAATATTAATAAACACTTAAAACATAGAGTAAAGTTATAAAAATTTTGTGATCCTTGTTTAGCGAATTATGTATTTGGTGTAAATAGTATTAGGTCTATGATTTTAATGTCAAAATAGAACAGTGCAAAAATATTGAAATTAAAATGTAAAAAAAAACTACTACGGTTTATTTTATGTGTTGTTAGTTTTACTTAGGGGGTCTCGTAACTTGGACTATGGCAGGAGAAAATTTAATTTTGTGCCTCTGGATTTATTCCAAAAGAACTATCTGTGTATGATGGAACACGTTGTTCAAATTTTCTTTTCAAACCACAATATCACAAAAGCTTGTTAAAAGGCCAGGTTTTAAAAACAATATCTTATCCCGAAAACTCATATCATGGTCTAATATCGGAGTCTGGTTTAGTAGACTTGAACGAAAAAGCAAATGTCTTAGAACATGTGATGAAAAGATATGATGCTCCAAAAATATACGTCAAAGGAGATGAAAAGGTGAAAATTTATAAGTGCGGAAATTTTTTTTAAAATACCTCTGGAGAGTGAACCGAAGCTAAGCAAGTTTAAGAAAGTTCCCGAATGTCACTTTCACAAGGATCCATATGGCACTACTTGGCATTATCAAACACCAAGTTGTTATATAGTTATAAATACTGTTTTTCTGTTTGAAGATAAATAAATTATTTGTAGAAAACATGTAAATAATATATAATAAATAAAACGTACATGAAACAAAATTATTTTACATTACATTACATAGTCACTCTACATTATTTTTATCTATCCAGCTATTACGCTTATCACTGAAACCTAACCATTTTACAAATACTTTATTGTTTTAACGTTTAATACTTTCCACTAAATAAATGTCTGGATATTTAACTTTTTGCAATTGAAGTTCATAGATCCTCCCTTGATGTCTTGTTTTTCTGCCCTTATAATTTGAAGTTTTTTTAATATAAATTCGGTTTGGATTTATACAAATTTGTAGTTATAGTGTGTTATGAGTATAGGTTTTTTAAATAAAAAAACATGACATATTTTAATATTTTATTTAATATTATCAGATGATCCGAAACCTTTATTTCCCCTTAATGTCTCAAAAAAAATACCGTTAGTCGATACAAAAGTGCAATTAATAGATTTTTTTTGATGATGATTTGTGTAATATTGTCTGATTTACAAATTTTAAATGCGATATTTGAATGATTAAACAAAACTTTAAATACATTCTTGATCAATGATGCCCGCTCCGACTTCGATTCCATATTTGTAGCTTAGGGCCGATCTTGAATGGATTTCAGCGTAGAATCCTTTTGGTATTTCAATTTGTATGCCTGTGTCAATTTTTGTCCTTGATGATGGTTCAATGGTGTGGTCTTCTACGCTGAAAAGATCGAATCCAGCCGCTTCAGAGGTAAATTGTCTAGGAGCTAGAGCCTCTGGGTGTGTTTTTTCTTAATTTAATCTGAAAAAAAAGTAAATTTAGTTATTATATGAAGTAAATATTGGTATTCAACAAATTTATTAATTTAATTTCTGTCTGGATATTTGGTTTTGTTGTTGTTGTTGATGATGAGACTGATGTTTTGTTCGTTCTAATCTACGAAATTCCCTTTTTACACTTTTTGAAGCACCTATCGGACTTCGTCGCAGTACCAAATGGTTTGGTTCTTGGTGTAGTCATTTTTTTATATTTATTCTAAAAAAAATAAAAAAATAGTAATTTTTTTGTATATTCTATTTATTATAATATTTTTTGATATATTTAATTTTTTAGAATATAACCTTTTAATATTGTTGTTTGCTTTTTGTTCTAGGTGGTTTATTCGAAACAGATAATAGATACATTAAAAAGATGGATATTGTTTTTTTAGTTAGTTAAATTTTAGTTTTAAGGAAATCCCCATGGTAAAGTATCTGTATATTTGTACGATTGACGATTCTTTTATCGTCGTAAGGATTTAGAGCAACTTTTGTATGATTAAATGTATAAACTTTATGTAATTTTGATACAATAACTTTTGATTAACATTATTACAAGTATTATTAAAAATACGTTGATAATAGTCATCAAAAGTTGTTGTTTTAAGTGCAGTTTTATTAATTCCCTTTGCTTTTTTAATAATTTTATAATTTTGAATAAAATTATCAATTTCTTTTAAATCTATTCCTTGATTTTTTATTTTTTTATATCTTTTTCTAATTCCGTTTGTGTTTTATATACTTTTATAGAATACGTTTTAGATTTAAGACCTATAAATTCTAACATAATTGTTCCATTTAGTTCGTCTTTCATTAATCCTAAATTTTTTTACTTTTTGAGGGCGTATTATATATACGTTGTTATAAGGATAATCTAAAGTATCAAATAAATGAATATCTTCTTTAATATGTTGATAGATGTCGTCAACGAGAAAAAAAATTATATATTAAAGAATCGGAATCTGTATACAAAAGTTTTGCGTTAGATCAAAATTTATTTTTTATATAGTTATAATGAAAGTCATAAAGAAACGTTTTTTTGACAGATCCAAAAAAAATACTAAAACCTACAAATATTGGTTTTATTTATTTTTACTTCCAATCGTGACATTTCGATAAGAACAATGTCATTAGAAATACAAGTACAACTATGAAAATTTGGTTGTGAAATATAAAAACTTGCTCCAAATCTACCATTCCATCTTGTTACTAACTTAATATCTTTATGTTTGCGTACGTTTTCTATGGTTTTTCCAAAGAATGCATTATCTAATAACTTAAAAAAAAATGTGTCAAAATCATTTTTACTTTCTTTTCGTAAATTTGTATTTAAATCAATATATTCTTTTTTAACCAACATGATTGATCAAATTTTAATACTTTTATCTATTTCTATAATTTTTAATCCTGAGCTGTAAAGCTTGTTTTAAATTTCGATAATGAATTACATAATTTTTTTTTAATAAAAAATGTAGTTAGCAATTTTGGAAGTTTTGATTTTGGTGGACATAAATGTTCCGGACAAAGTGGCAAATCTTTATGTAATTGAAAAAGTTCTCTAGGATATTCTATATCAACTTCAAATATATATCCAATGGCGCTATCGTCAGCAATATTTAAAATAATATTAGGTGTAAAATTATTTGGATTACTCCATTTAAAATTTTTGAGGTAATGGTAAACTCATTGCTGTACCATTTGAATTATTAACATCAAAATATATTAAATAAGATTGAGTTAATTTTGAATCGTAAGATGTCTCCATATATTTGTTATTAGCTTTACCATATCTATTCGAACATTGAGATATACCTCCTCGAATACCTCTTTCGATAAATAAAAGCACGTCAATGTCAGTTAGTAGTAGTTCTAATTCGATACCTTGTGACAAAACAATTTGATAAGTTAAACCTGGAACTGTATAGGTTCACAATGCATCTAGTTCGTATGTTGTTAGACACATATCTCTAAAGTTTTCAAAAATATCAGCCAAAAGTAAAAAACGTCAGTTTTAAGGTATAATTCTGCATATTCTTGTAAATTGTTGATATTAAAAGTATTCCAAAAACGGTTTGAGCAAAACAATATTCATCTTGTGAAATATTTTTACCACTAATGGAACTATAAAAAGATTCTATTTTAGGTAATGTTGTGTCTTTTAATTTTTCCCAACAATCTAAATATCCATATGGAAAAAACTCCTTTACGTGATAGTAATTCAAATTCGTTATTTGATGTATAAAAACTTTTAAGAATATTTTTTTATCATTAGGTAAATAAGAGGATAAATTGTTAATACTGGAAGACATAAATCTATAAGAATCCAGAAATCTAAAATTAATATTTGTATTTTCTACATATTTTGTAAAAGAAATATATCTTTCTTTATTAATGGGTAATAAAATATTTTTTCCCTTTACATTAAGACTGAGTGCTTTAATTAAGAAATAACTATCGTAGCCGGAGAGAGATTGTGGAATAATACAAATGTCATGGGGTCAGTTTCGCAGATAACAAAAGGTCAAGATGAGTACAAGATGAATGAGTAGCACCACGAAACTGACAATGATCTCCAACTTTTTTTTCATCGAATGCAAATGGTTTTTTACAAATAAAACAATGAGATACAGAATAAAATGTATGTAATTCTTCTTTGTTTAAAGGTTTTATTGGAATTATATTTTTAAAAATTTTGTCAACTTAATATGCAATATTCTCAAGTTCTTTTACGAACCATTCTATGCAATCTTTTCCTGTAAATATTTTAAAATATGATAAAGAATTATTATATTTAAAATAATATGTAATGCTGAAAGCTTTCTGTTCTTGATATATTGTAGTAGTAGTAGTAGACTTTGAATTACTTGTGTTTGGATTTATTTTCTCTAAAATACTTTCTAAATCGGCATAAATTGCAAAAGGAACTCTTTGTTTAAATTTAAAATTTGTAAACTTTAAAATAGTGTTATCATCAGATGATAAAGTTATTTTGGTTTTATTCATAGTTTTACAACAAAATAAATGTTTTTGAAGATTTTCTTCAGTTTTAAAGTGATTTAAACATATTTCACAAAACCATTTTTTGTGACTTATATTTCCCATTTGTTGATTTAATACACGTGATAGATCTTTAATTAAAGCAAAATGATATATATTTGTATAGTTATTTTCATCATTAAAATAATCTATTTTATTATTACAAGGAATCATTAATAAATTTATTTTTGGAGCATAATTTTGTTGACTTGAACACAGTGGAACAATTTGAGATTTTTTTTTATAGGGAAAATGTTAATTGATAATTTATTTAATACTTAAAATTTTAATATATTTTTAATGCATATGGGAAATTTAATGTTATCATACTTTAATACCTCACTAAAATGAGGATAAGAAGATGTTCTGTTTATATTTTTGTTTTTTTTTATCACTTACTGGATATAAAGCACATACAATTGACCATAAAAACAATATTGATCATTATTTTTAATGTTAATAATTCCTTTGTATTTTTAAGAAATTGAGGTATTTCTGTGTAAGTTGAAAGGTCAACATTTATAGGAGTAAAATTATTCATATTTACTTTTAAATGTAAAATTTCATATAACGCAAAACAGGAATCTCTTTCTTGAAATACTTCCAATTTTTTTTTAATTTTATTTTTCACATTTTCAGTATACCAATTTCTTTTAGAGCAGTATTATTGTCAATAATTTCGTTTTTTGTAGAAAAATGTTTTTATATCAGTTTCCAAATTATGTGGTTTAATAAATATTGCGGAAAATATAATATTAACTTTTAATAGATTTTTTTTAATTCCTTTTTTATTTGAATTGAAAAACTTTTATATACTTTATTTAAAAAAATTGTTGGATCTTTAATATTTAAGTTTATAATAGCACCTGTTCGTATTCGTTCCTGAAAACACGATTCAATATCTTGCCATACCAAAATAAATATTCATCTTTTTTTAATTAATCTGCTTACCTGCTCGATTTTATGTCGCACTTTACTGACCAACTGATCAAGAGTCTGTAAGCTAATTTCAGAATTAACATCCATTTTTATAATGGACTGAAGTCTATTAGAATAGTTGAATAAGGATCTAGGTATATACATATTTTTTAAGTTGTTGCAGTGAATTAGATTTTATTATAATACATAAGATAATTTCAGTGAATCCAAAATTATAAAGTTAACAAATTAACCTACAATTAAAGAAATAAGTTTTTACACCTTATATAAAAAATATATTCTGTTTACAAATTAATTAATTATGTCTACTGCGTAGTTGCATATGTAAATGTAAGTAATGATTTTGTTCTTATACAATAGGAGTGGTTTGAGTTTTTTGTATTATTCCATTTAAACATTTCATAAGAAATATATTTATCTTAAAATTTATATTTTTTTAAACATAATATGTTTGAAACTAAATTTCCTAGTTTACCCTCCCATTAACACAAGAATCCACATCTTCCCAAACTAATTTTCTTTTCAACAGACCCTTGTTATTTTTTAAGTGCAATTTAAAACGTAATAAAAAGTGTTTTTAAAATTGACAAATTACTTTCTATTAAAGTTTTTGCATATACCATAAAAAAATCAATAACTTTCAAAGAAAATCAAAATAAATACTATTATTTAATTAAATGGAATTTTGCAAATAGACAAGCTCGAAAAAGTGACTGTCAAAGATATTATCTAGACAGACTTCGTTTTGAAAAAAAAAATTAAAGAATGTGAAAGTGTACTTGAAAAAATTCTAAATACAGAACATAGATATAAAATATACAATGAAAGGATAAATATATTAAATAAGTAAAATAAGTTTAACAAATAAGTAAGTTCCTGTTAAATAAATATAAGTTGATTCATGACAACTAAAGCCATTTTTAACGGAAAATTAATTTTATCTTTTACCAATACCACGATTATAGATGGTGTCGTAGTATTTATATATAAAACTATTAAAATGTAAAAAACTAACTCCGCATCCAGTCGTTCAGTTAGAATTTATGTAACATCGTAAGTATTTTATTTGGGGAACACAGTGAAAAAAATTATACAAATATTATTATTTACTTACCCAAAAAAAAAAATTAAAAATATTTACTAAAATTACACGTATCACTATTATCTAACTAATCCAAATAATTTATTCCAAGATTTGGTTGTTTTATTACAATTTTGTTTTAAACTATATCCATTTCATCTTCCTCGAATAAAGTTACTTTTGAAATTTTATTCACTTTTTTTTTATAAAGTTTGTGAATATGGACATTTGATAATGTTGATGATCCCTGATTGGGAACGAAATTCGTTTTAAGTAAATTAGGAAATTTAGTTTTAAACTTATTGACAGGTCTCTGATTAAAAACAAAATTAGTTTTAAACATTTTTTTTTTGTCAAATAACTTTTACTGTACTTGTTAATGGATTATATTTTATTAATCGATCGTGTAAAATTAAACAATATGCACTAGTATTTTCTGGAACTGAAGAACTTGTTTCAAATTCTATACGAATATCAACAAACGACAGAGAACGCAAACTCTGGACGAGTATAAATACAAATTTATCATTGAAAAGAAATTTGAGATTTTGACGTAGACGACGATCAAAGTACTCATTAATTTCGAGGGAAATTTTCAACAAAATTTGCTATGTTACATATTGGAACACCACGTCCAGAGTAAATGCTTCTTTATCTTTTATCATAATTACGAGCATAAATAGAAATATGCAACGTGACTTGTATTTGATAACTGAAAATAAAAATGCAAAGGTCGTGAACGTGACCTATATTTGATAAAACATGTTTTTGGTGCAACGTGACTTATCTTCTGGAAAATTTTACATATACATGATTATACCATGCTACTTTGTGTATGTGTGTGTGTGTGTTGTCAATAGAAATGACGCGAAGGATTGATAAGAGTTTTGTACATAAATTATCATGCACACACCGAACCTATCGACTATATCATTTTCAAGTGAGGCGGTCCGAAAAACTGAAATTGTAAGTAGATTACTTAAAACAAAAGAAGATTACCAAACGCATGTTCGTGATCTAAAAAAACAATTGCCATTATTAAAAAATGTTTAAAAAATAGTTCATGTGTTCGTAGTTATAATAGAGTGGAAAGTAATTTGTCAATTTTTAAAAACACTTTTTATTACGTTTTAAATTGCACTTAAAAAATAACAAGAATCTGTTGAAAAGAAAATTAGTTTGGGAAGTTGTGGATTCTTTTTTTAATGGGAGGGTAAATAAACTAGGAAACATATTATATTTAAAAAAATATAAATTTTAAGATAAATATATTTCTTATGAAATGTTTAAATGGAATAATACAAAAAACTTAAACCTTTCCTATTGTATAAGAACAAAACCATTACTTACATTTACATATGCAACTACGCAGTAGAAATAACTACTTAATTTGTAAATAGAATATATTTTTATATAAGGTGTAAAAACTTATTTCTTTAATTGTGGGTTAATTTGTTAACTTAATAATTTTGGATTCACTGAAATTATCTTATGTATTATAATAAAATCTAATTCACTGCAACAACTTAAAAAAATATGTATATACCTAGATCCTTATTCAACTATTCTAATAGACTTCAGTCCATTATAAAAATGGATGTTAATTCTGAAATTAGCTTACAGACTCTTGATCAGTTGTTCAGTAAAGTGCTACATAAAATCGAGCAGGTAAGCAGATTAATTAAAAAAAGATGAATATTTATTTAGGATAAAATATTTAAATAAAATAATAAAATTAATTAATAACTGTCAAAAAAAGTAAATCAAATTGTATTGCAAATTTTTCAAAAATTGAATCAAGTTTAACTTATTTAACAAATTATAAGGAAAATTTAAAAAATCAAAAAAGGATAAAATTTAGTCGTTCTGATCTACTTAAAAATAATTAAAAAAAAATTTATTATGGCAAGATATTGAATCGTGTTTTCAGGAACGAATACGAACAGGTACTATTATAAACTTAAATATTAAAGGTCCAACAATTTTTTTAAATAAAGCATATAAAAGTTTTTCAATTCAGATAAAAAAGGAATTAAAAAAAATCTATTAAAACTTAATATTATATTTTCCGCAATGTTTATTAAACCACATAATTTGGAAACTGATATAAAAACATGTTTCTACAAAAAACGAAATTATTGGCAATAATACTGCTCTAAAAGAAATTGATATATTATTGATATTAAAAATGTGAAAAATAAAATTTTTAAAAAATTGGAAGAATTTCAAGAAAGAGATTCTGGTTTTGCGTTATATGAAATTTTACATTTAAAAGTAAATATAAATAATTTTACCCCTATAAATGTTGACCTTTCAACTTACACAGAAATACCTCAATTTTTAAAAAATACGAAGGAATCATTAACATTAAAAATAATGATCAATATTGTTTTTATGGTCAATTGTATGTGCTTTATATCCAGTAAGTGATAAAAAAAACAAAAATATAAACAGAACAACTTCTTATCTTCATTTTAGTGAGGTATTAAAGTATGATAACATTGAATTTCCCATATGCATTAAAAATATATTAAAGTTTGAAATATTAAATAAATTATCAATTAACAATTTCACTATAAAAAAAAATCTCAAATTGTTCCACTGTGTTCAAGTCGACCAAATTATTCTCCAAAAATAAATTTATTAATGATTCCTTGTAATAATAAAATAGATTATTTTAATGATGAAAATAACTATACAAATATTATATCATTTTGCTTTAATTAAAGATCTATCACGTGTATTAAACCAACAAATGGGAAATATAAGTCACAAAAAATGGTTTTGTGAAAGATGTTTAAATCACTTTAAAACTGAAGAAAATCTTCAAAAACATTTAATTTGTTGTAAAACTATTAATAAAATCAAAATAACTTTACCATCTGATGATAACAATATTTTAAAATTTACAAATTTTAAATTTAAACAAAGGGTTCCTTTTGCAATTTATGCCGATTTAGAAAATATTTTAGAGAAAATAAATCCAAACACAATTAATTCAAAGTCTACTACAACTACTACTACAATATATCAAGAACATAAAGCTTTCAAAATTACATATTATTTTAAATATAATAATTCTTTATCATATTTTAAAATATTTACAAGAAAAGATTGCATTGAATGGTTCGTAAAAGAACTTGAGAATATAGCATACCAAGTTGACAAAATTTTTAAAAATATAATTCCAATAAAACCTTTAAACAAAGAAGAATTACATACATTTTATTCTGTATCTCATTGTTTTATTTGTAAAAAACCATTTGCATTCGATGAAAAAAAAAAGTTAGAGATCATTGTCAGTTTCGTAGTGCTAATCATCTTGACCTTTTGTTATCTGCTAAACTGACCCCATGACACTTGTATTATTCCACAATCTCTCTCCAGCTACGATAGTTATTTCTTAATTAAAGCACTCAGTTTTAATGTAAAGGGAAAAAAATATTTTATTACCCATTAATAAAGAAAGATATATTTCTTTTACAAAATATATAGAAAATACAAATATTAATTTGAGATTTCTAGATTCTTATAGATTTATGTCTTCCAGTATTAACAATTTATCCTCTTATTTACCTAATGATAAAAAAACATTCTTAAAAGTTTTTATACATTAAATAGCGAATTTGAATTACTATCACGTAAAGGAGTTTTTTCCATATGGATATTTAGATTGTTGGGAAAAATTAAAAGACACAACATTATCGAAAATAGAATCTTTTTATAGTTCCATTAGTGGTAAAAATATTTCACAAGATGAATATTGTTTTGCTCAAACCGTTTTTGGAATACTTTTAATATCAACAATTTACAAGAATATGCAGAATTATAACTTAAAACTGACGTTTTTTACTTTTGGCTGATATTTTTGAAAACTTTAGAGATATGTGTCTAACAACATACGAACTAGATGCATTGTGGACCTATACAGTTCCAGGTTTAACTTATCAAATTGTTTTGTCACAAGGTATCGAATTAGAACTACTACTAACTGACATTGACATGCTCTTATTTATCGAAAGAGGTATTCGAAGAGGTACATCTCAATGTTCGAATAGATATGGTAAAGCTAATAATAAATATATGGAAACATCTTACAATTCAAAATTAACTCAATCTTATTTAATGTATTTTGATGTTAATAATTCATATGGTGCAGCAATGAGTTTACCATTACCTCAAAAAAATTTTAAATGGAGTATTTAAATATTATTTTTCTATAATATTTATGATGTGTTTTTGTTTTGTTTTGTTTGCTAATTTTGATGTGTGTAAACTATTTTTTTACAACAGCTTTGTCCACAAAATTGTAAATTTTTTTTTGACAATAAAGCATTTATTTATTTATTATTTTATTTTATATCCAAATAATTTTACACCTAATATTATTTTAAATATTGCTGACGATAGCGCCATTGGATATATATTTGAAGTTGATATAGAATATCCTAGAGAACTTTTTCAATTACATAAAGATTTACCACTTTGTCCGGAACATTTATGTCCACCAAAATCAAAACTTCCAAAATTACTAACTACATTTTTTATTAAAAAAAATTATGTAATTCATTATCGCAATTTAAAACAAGCTTTACAATTGGGATTAAAAATTATAGAAATAGATAAAGTATTAAAATTTGATCAATCATGTTGGTTACAAAAAATATATTGATTTAAATACAAATTTACGAAAAGAAAGTAAAAATGATTTTGAAATTTTTTTTTAAGTTATTAAATAATGCATTCTTTGGAAAAACCATAGAAAACGTACGCAAACATAAATATATTAAGTTAGTAACAAGATGGAATGGTAGATTTGGAGCAAATTTTTATATTTCACAACCAAATTGTCATAGTTGTACTTGTATTTCTAATGACATTGTTCTTATCGAAATGTCACGATTGGAAGTAAAAATAAATAAAACTAATATTTGTAGGTTTTAGCATTTTTTTTTTGATCTGTCAAAAAAACGTTTCTTCATGACTTTCATTATAACTACATAAAAATAAATTTGGATCTAACGCAAAGCTTTTGTATACAGATTCCGATTATTTAATATACCATGACGATATCTATCAACATATTAAAGAAGATATTCATTTATTTGAAACTTTAGATTATCCTTATAACAACGTATATATAATATGCCCTCAAAAAGTAAAAAAATTTAGGATTAATGAAAGATGAACTAAATGGAACAATTATGTTAGAATTTATAGGTCTTAATTCTAAAACGTATTCTATAAAAGTATATAAAACACAAATGGAACTAGAAAAAGATATAAAAAAATGAAAAATCAAGGAATAGATTTAAAAGAAAAATTTTATTCAAAATTATAACATTATTAAAAAAGCAAAGGGAATATAATACTTGTAATAATGTTAATCAAAAAATGATTGTATCAAAATTACATAAAGTTTATACATTTAATCAGACAAAAATTGCTCTAAATCCTTACGACGATAGAAGAATCGTCAATTGTAGATATACAGATACTTTACCATGGGGATTTCCTTAAAACTAAAATTTACCTAATTAAAAAAAACAATATTCATCTTTTTAATTTTTTTAATTTATCTATTATCTGTTTCGAACAAAGCACCTAGAACAAAAAGTAAACAACAATATTAAAAGGTTATATTCTAAAAAATTAAATAAATCAAAAAATATTATAATAAATAGGATATACAAAAAAATTACTATTTTTTTTTAGAATAAATCAAAAAACAATGTCTACACCAAGAACCAAACTTTTTGATGCACCATCATCATCGTCGTCGTCGTCGTCGTCGTCATCGTCATCGTTGACAGCAGCACCAACAACAACAACAACAACAACAACAGCAGTACCATCATCATCACAATTGGTTGATTCTAGTTGGGATGAAGATGGAACATTCGAAACTTATGATCCTATCCGTTACGTATCCAACCATTTGGTACTGCGACAAAGTCCGATAGGTGCTTCAAAAAGTGTAAAAAGGGAACTTCGTAGATTAGAACGAATAAAACATCAGTCTCATCATCAACAACAACAACAAAACCAAATATCCAGGCAGGTATTAAATTAATAAATTTGTTGAATACCAATATTTACTTCATATAATAACTAAATTTCCTTTTTTTTTCAAATTAAATTAAGAAAAAAAACACACCCAGAGGCTCTAGCTCCTAGACAATTTACCTCTGAAGCGGCTGGATTCGATCTTTTCAGCGTAGAAGACCACACCATTGAACCATCATCAAGGACAAAAATTGACACAGGCATACAAATTTAAATACCACAAGGATTCTACGCTGAAATCCATTCAAGATCGGGCCTAAGCTATAAATATGGAATCGAAGTCGGAGCGGGCATCATTGATCAAGAATGTATTTAAAGTTTTGTTTAATCATTCAAATATCGCATTTAAAATTTGTAAATCAGACAAAATTGCACAAATCATCATTAAAAAAACTCTATTAATTGCACTTTTGTATCGACTAACTGTTTTTTTTTTTTTGAGACATTAAGGGGAAATAAAGGTTTCGGATCATCTGATAATATTAAATAAAATATTAAAATATGTCGTGTTATTTTATTTAAAAAACCTATACTCATAACACACTATAACTACAAATTTGTATAAATCCAAACCGAATTTATATTAAAAAAAGTTCAACTTACAAATCCAGTGACATACCCACTTCAAGATGCAGAAAAACAAGACATCAAGGGAGGATTCTATGAACTTCAATTGCAAAAAGTTAAATATCCAGACATTTATTTAGTGGAAAAAGTGTTAAAACGTAAAAACAATAAAGTATTTGCAAAATGGTTAGGTTTCAGTGATAAGCGTAATAGCTGGATAGATAAAAATAATGTAGAGTGACTTAATAAAATAATTTTGTTTCATGTACGTTTTATTTATTATATATTATTTACATGTTTTCTACAAATAATTTATTTATCTTCAAAACAGTATTTATAACTATATAACAACTTGGTGTTTGAAAATGCACAATGCCAAGTAGTGCCATATGGATCCCTGTGAAAGTGACATTCGGAAACTTTCTTAAACTTGCTTAGCTTCGGTTCACTCTCCAGAGGTATTTTAAAAAAATTTTCAGCACTTATAAATTTTCTTAGAAAATTCACCTTTTCATCTCCTTTGACGTATATTTTTGGGGCATCATATCTTTTCATCACATGTTCTAAGACATTTGCTATTTCGTTGAAATCTACTAAACCAGACTCCCATGATATGAGTTTTCGAGATAAGAAATCGTTTTTAAAACCTGGCCTTTTAACATGCTTTTGTTATATGGTGGTTTGAAAAGAAAATTTGAACAACGTGTTCCATCATACATAGCTAGTTCTTTTGGAATAAATCCAGAGGCGCAAAATTGAATTTTCTCCTGCCATAGTCCAAGACCCGCTAAGTAAAACTAACAACACATAAAATAAACCGTAGTAGTTTTTTTTACATTTTAATTTCGATATTTTTGCACTGTTCTATTCTGACATTAAAATCATAGACCTGATACTATTTACACCAAATACATAATTCGCTAAACAAGGATCACAAAATTTTAATAACTTTACTCTATGTTTTAAGTGTTTATTAATATTTTTTTTTCAACTGAACAATTACATCTTTGGCGTAAAAATTGTATTCATTTATTGAAGGCTTACATATATATTAATTATGTGTGCTATACATATTTTTAATCACCTGGTATACGTTATTATTCTAAACAAATATTATTTATTAAAACATTATTATTGATCATCTCAATACTACATAAAGATCTCCTTATCTACATCCTCGACCTTTTCTTATCTGCGAACCTGACCTTTAGTCTTACGTCGTCGAAAATGAAAACAAGCTATTCTCGGTATTTTTCCAAAAACTAATATTTTACGTATTTATTCAAACATTGCTCATCTCAATACTACACAAATATCTCCTTATCTACATCCTCAACCTTTTCTTATATGCGAACCTGACCTCTAGTCTTACGTCGAACATATTAATTTTAATTAACAGAAAAACAAATCTCGGTACTCGACCTTTTCTTATCTGCGAACCTGACCTCTAGTCTTACGTCGAACATATTAATTTTAATTAACAGAAAAACAATTCTCGGTATTACGGAATTCTGCGAGGCGAGGCTCGGCTCTTGTGATGAAGCGAGGCTCGGCGAAGCTCTCTCCTTGGAATTTTTTTGAAAAATAACACCTACCTGTGCAAGCCAGGTGTCACGCTTAAGACAGGTGCACAAAAGGTGACAGGTAAATACTTCTTGCAGGCAGGTGAGCCGAAGAGCTCCTGAGACCGATCGGTGGTCAAGATGTCATCGAGGTGTCCCAGGGCCGCCCCTGCTATGCTACTGACAGTTTCAGAATATTATGCATGAAATGTCTCTAAAGTTTTTTAGGAATTTAAAAATGCTACATTATACAGGGTTTCATTTAAAATAAGGAAATTGATACTTGATCACAAAAAAAACCAAACACCCTATATATATAAATATGATATTTTAAAAGACTAAATGAATCCAAAAAACTTCCGTATTTAATCATTTTTTGCTATCTGTTACAGGTTCTGAGATGTATCGTCCCATAATAAACGGGCCACCCTGTACATCGTGGTCATTTTAATTAAGTGTCCAGATTATTTTAATCTGCATTACCTTTCCACTTTTTCAAGATATCAAATTAAACAAACAATTTGTATAGATACTTATCAAGTTTTATATAACAATAAAAAATATTTATAAGATTCAATTGTAAAAGGGAAGTACTGTGATCAAGAAAAAATCACTCTCCCAGATTTTGTAGATCTTCACCCTTCAGAGTCCCTAGTTGCCGAAAAATACGTATTCTTAATTCCATGGGGCCGATTGACTTCAAATGTTGTCCAAAAATTAATGCTCATAAGGGAATAACCTGGTAACATGTTGGTAAAAATTCAATATAGTGGCACAATAAGGCGGCCTACTGATATGTTAAAAAAATTATTACTAAAAAACTAATTATACTAATGTGATATAAATAAAATGTTTGTAATCGTGAAGAAAATCGCCCTCACAGTTTTACATATCTTCACATTTTAGCGTCCCTAAGATACTAAATAACAGGTTTTCTCAATTCCGTTAGTGTGTCTGTCGGTCTATCTGTCTGTCTGTCTGCTAGTTCGCGGCATAGCTAAAAAAAACTGCTTACCCGATTGACTTCTCGTTTTTGTAAAAATTAAGTGTAACATGGGGATGACCTGGCAACATTTTGGTAAAATTTAAAGTTGCCACCCACTGAATAGTTAAAAACATTATTATTAAAAAACTATATATCCAATTTTACATCAAATTTTGTCCAAAAATCAAACGTTATATAAAAAAGAACTGTATTTGTTGTAATTTTAGTACGAATCGAATATGTCAAAACAAAATGGCGGCATAAAAATATTTAAAAAATCAACCTGAAAAAACTACTTACTTTGTTTTAAATTACGACCAAAAATCATGTGTCACAAAGGTAAAAAGTAAATCGGGCCACACTTCACTATTCCTGTTAAAGGAAAGATTCATAATAAGGGAAGTTCCCGGAGAAGGAAATTTACCGATTTTTTTAAATGAGATTATTAGATAAGTCCTGTTGTCCAGATTTTAAATATACAAAGTTTGACACCTTTTTTCTTTGAAAATAAAACACATGAAAGAGAACTTCGCCATAAGAGAAAGATGATGAAAAAGAGTACGAATATGTGTTACACACATTGGTCTTATGGCGCAACTTTTCTTAATTTTTCGTTTCATTTTTGATTAGAGGTATTTAACCACATACAATTGAAATCAAGAAAAAAAGTCCTGTCCATTGAAAATAAAAATAAAGGGTGTATTATTTAAAATAATGTACGTTATATCTATTCAAGATATATGACACTAAGTAAAAAAAGAACAACTGTTAATTTAAAACTCATGACATGTATCGCCAACACTGTGGCTTTTTCGGATGATACAAACAGAATGAAAATAAAATAAAGGAACAAAACCTTCAAAAATCTTTGGTTCAGATCAGCTCGATCGTTAAGTAATAGACCTGGTGTTTAAGTTTGTTTATTTCTGAAGATTGTAATAAAATTATCTATTTTGCTGCTGGATTTCGCATGATATGTAATATATTTATAGTTAGTGGAAGGGTCTTTTAAATTAGGGCAAACTGAACAGCTAGCTTTCTTATAACTTTTTTTCTTTAAAATATATCAAGATTGATATATTTTCAATGCGGCAGGCGTAACGGCTTTTTTAGCATAATAACAATTTCATCAGTGAACAATGGAAAAACAAAGTCGTATTTAACTAGATAAATGACCAGCAATCGTTGATCATAGTTATATATTAACCAACTATTCTTGTATTTGCTACCGCACTAGACTATTATACCAGAAAATTATGTTTACGTATGTGTCCCGTTGTCTTTTTCGCATTTGTGTCGTGAAATATTTGTGTTGAGTAAAAAGTCTTGTTACTGTTGGCAGTCAACCCCAAGTCGCAAACAGAGTCGTTATTATAATATCCTAATGATTAAAGTCATTTTGGGAAGGTACCAGACCAAGCATGTAAAGCTCTTAAAATATTTCGACCATGTTAATCCCGATCCTGCCCTTTCCGAACGAAAGGGTCAACTTCTATTATCCCTGCGCCACCGAGGTGATTAATTCTTAGTGTTATCAAATTATTTATAGCTTTAGTAATATTAGCTTGGTTTCTACATCTTCTGGTAGTATTTAATGATAGGAAATATTTCTGATAGTGTTTCGTCCTAATATGTTTATCTTTAAATGCCGATATATAATATAATTCTACAACCAGTGAGCGATTACAGTAACAGAGGCGAATTATTAATATTCTACTCATATAATAATTTAAGATATTAATTAATAATAATAATAATATTTGTTAATAAATTGTTTCCTTCTTTCAGACTTAGATATCATTCTTCGTTGACGTTTCTTGGTGTTTCCTTGCAATGAGCTCTTAGACTAGTTGAGATGTAATTCTTGTTTTAATTTTCTTTTCAATGGCTTCTAAACACAAATATTTTCAGTACACTCACGTGCCCGAAATTTGTCTTGCGGTCCTTAAACTACAACGAATAAAAGAAACGAAAGTTTTAGCCTAGAGCGCCACATAAGTGAATTTTAGATTTCCGTAACTAATGTAGAACGAAAAACCTAATAAAGGTTTGAATAGTCTTCGTCTAAACATTCAATTTTTTGTAGACTTCTTTGTTGCCATATTTTAATAGAAATAACTCCCGTGCTAGCCACTTGTTAACAAGAGTCTGCACGACTCTTGTTAATAGGCTCAGTTCCTCGATTCCTGGACCGACATTTTTTAAAAAATTCATGTTTTTTACAGTCGGTACGCTCTAGCTCGGTAACAGTACGCCTGGGAATAAATGAGCAAGAAGATCAATCGTAGAGGTTAAATGCGCTCCTCGTTTGAAAAAAATGAAATTTCGGTGGAGTTTGTAATAACATAGCAGTGGCGTCCGATAGGAGCTTCTTTTTGATATATCAATGATTCAAAAATCTCGGATCGAAGTTCGTTAACGGGCGCCATCGGAGCGCGAAATGTCCCTTAAAAAAATGGGGTAACTTTGAGGCATTTGCGGAGCTGAAAGTGGTCGAAATTAAAAAAAAACTAAAACAAAACTGTTTTGAGCCCTAAAATGTGTCCAGGTTTCACTATTTTTTTGCCAGAAGAGTAATGAGAGGCTGGAATACCACAAATCCACAAGGGATTGAAAAAACCAGCCCCCAAAATTGCTCTTCGGTTTATATAGGGCAAATAATTTAGAAAATAGAACAGCAATTTTCTTTTGTATGTTTCAGTAGTACTTTAGGTTCGGCACTGTAGCATCTGAACGGTTAACCCTAGGCAAAATAAGTATACCAGCAAAGAAAAGTCTTTGCTTACTCTAGACCCTTATTCAGTAAAAAGGTTTAAGAGTTAGACCAGGTTTAATTGCCATGGTACTTAAAACTCTTAATTCGCCAGGTATGTTTCGCGTATGGCACTGTCATTTTGTAATTCATACATTTAGAAAAATTAATTTTTTAGTTGTTAAAAATATCATCTTAAACCTATAACTGTCAAGTTAGACCTGGTCTAAATTTAAACCTATTTAGTGAATGCGGGTAAATACGATACGTGTAGGTCGAGATATAATATAATATATTTTCGATTGCAAGCATTTTAAACAGAATTTCGTATATCGTATATATCACAGAAGAAAGACTAAGTTTAATATAGACAGAAACTCCAGTAAATCCACTAAACTTTATAAGACGGTGTTTTAACTAAAAGCTTAAGTTTGACCTGTATACAGAAACAGTACATTGCAAATGTACGAAAACATCCACATACCATCAAAAAAATTACTAAAATAGCCACTTGCTGTCAGACAATTTGTTGCCCCTTGCAGAATTATTCGTTCCTTCTGAGTCGATGGAACCGATCCGAGCCGATGCAATGCGCCCAAACCCATTTATTTGCACGAAAATTAAAATATTCCGTTCGCTCTGTTTTGATAGGGTTCAGTGCGCGCCCTGCTTTTTATTTATTTGAATGTCAAACAAACATATCTTGCTAATATATTTTATCGACAGAACATATTTTATTTTTCCTATAAGTCTAAAATATATATCTTTTGATTGAAACTAAATCAATAAATGATTTGAATTGAAACTAAATCAATAAAATTATTAATTTCAAGAGAGTCAGAAACCAATTAGTGAGCTGTCAAAAAAACAAGTTATAAATTATGAGAATTTACCTTTCTATTGTAACACTTTAAGTGGGTGATTTTATATGATCTTGTAAAGGAAATTGCATTCGTTTTATTTTCTTTGTTTTTCGAAACAAATGAAATCATGCAGTATTTAGGCAACATCGTCATTATAGAATTATCGGCAACTTTAAATGCGCTAGTGGTATTAAATACAATAAAAATATTTAACTTGTTCTCTAAATTTTAATCATTTTAGTATAGATAATCGAAGAAATCTTCTTATTAAAATGTTAAACGTGAATCAACTCTTCCTGAGGTTTACTCTGTCATATTTGCTATGCTGTCACTTTCATATTTTGCTATATATATATATATATATATATATATATATATATATATATATATATTTATATATATTATAGGTATGTTTATCCATCATATTTTTCAGTTTAGTGCATTTGAAGTCATATTCTACAATCATATATTTTTCATTGCAGACTGATTTAAGTTGATTTAAAAACGCACATGTGAAATGAGTCATTGCGGAATAACCTTTGTCCTGAACGAGGGTAAAGTTTTTTCTGCACTAATGCCCTTATATGCTTGATAAAAATTACAGCAAAATACGTTTCTGTACCGTAGTAATCAATGCATAACTTGTTAGACAGTTATATCCAATACATTCATTGTTTATTATGTTTCAGAAACAAGCTAAGCCGTATAGTTGCAGGGAATGTATTTACACTTCCGGGTAATTCCAATTTACCGTTTTTTTTAGTTTATTTTTAAATTATTATTATTATTATTATTTATTATTATAACTTTATTTACAAAATATATAAAAACAAAGTATGGCATTTATTATTTTCCTCCATAAAAATAATTTAAGATTTTATTTCAGGAAACGGAATTTTACCAATTATTTAAACATTTTATTAGGCCGCCATTTTGTTTTGTTTTATATGATTCGCACTAGAAGTTTACCAGATTATTCCTGTTTCACAATTCTGTGCAAAATTTCAAGTTTGTTGGGTAAGTAATTTTTTGATGCTAAATTTAAAAACATTTCTTTAGGCAGCCATTTTATTCCGCCGAATATGTGTTTACATTAAAATTGGCGAAATTCGCTTTCTGACGTTTCCGGCGTTGCTATATTTTGTTTAAATTAGGATTTTTGCTACTAACTTTTAATTGGTAAATGATCCACTTTGTCTATTATTATTTTAGGACGTTTTTGAAATTCGATTTTTAACCCGATATGGCAACGCCGGAAACGTAAGAAAATTGCAAAATTTAATCATATTTGAAGTTCAAAAAATGTGTTTCAACATCTTTCAAAAAAAAAAGAGTGAGCCACAATTTTGTGGCAGCTAGTGGAGTACCTTCTATATTGAACAAAAGACCATTACAATAATTATATTTGTCATCTCCATTTGACAATATTTCTAAGAAATATTTCATAGTATCTCACATAATAGAACGTAAAAACAAAGAATGTATCCTTTTTAAAACACGAGTGGCTGCAATTGATTTTACCCAGTTAAAGCAGAGAGTCCTTGTCTTACTTGTGCTCACCATATATCACACCCTATTTTCACTAAATATCGAACAAAAGAAGTATTTAAAAATTTAGAGCAAATTGTTTAAATTGCAAACTCCGCAATTTGCGGTCAAGGTACTGAACATTTTATGCCAATAAGTCCATAAAAAACTATGTTTGACTTTTGTTTTTTTCAGTATATTAAAATATGACAATCGCGATAACTTATTCTGAT
The DNA here is from genome assembly GCA_030620095.1 of Kuschelorhynchus macadamiae. Lineage (NCBI taxonomy): Eukaryota > Metazoa > Arthropoda > Insecta > Coleoptera > Curculionidae > Kuschelorhynchus > Kuschelorhynchus macadamiae. Next base: position 39,811 of record JAUTXW010001307.1, read on the forward strand.
TCAAATAAGGAAACATTGCGTTTTGGATAAGTACTATGTTCATTCCATAAACGAATCATAATTTACTTCCTTTTTATAGGGATGAGGCAATAACATTTCCAAAGGAACATCTGGTTGAAGATACTATGTATCTGATGATACAAAATAAAAAGCTGATTTATTAAATTTATTTTAGATTGGATATTTTCATACAAAATTATTACTTTCCTAAATGTAGGAATTTCTATTACTGTTTTTAAAAATTTCCACATTTTTAAAAATAACCATTTTTTGACCTAGTTCTAAAAGCAATTAATATAAGAGTATCAAAATACAGTAAACGAAATAAGGTACAAAAATATATTAAAAAAAAAAAGTATATTTAAGACATAAAATATATACAGAATTATTCGCATTTTTTTTAACATAATGCACAATTTTGTTCTTTAAATGTTTACAATGTACGAAACATGACAAAAATGTTTAGAAAACTTGCACTTTTGTACCCAAAAAATATACAATATTATTCCAAAAACAATTTAATTTTGAAAAATCTTGTAAATTATTCTATGTTTTTTCAACACAGTATTACCAATCGTGCTTATATTTGTTGTACAATTTGGTTCAAGTACAAATTCAGACACAATTTGGAGGGTTGTCTTAAACGACATGCATAATTTTTGCAGAGTTTACTTAAATTAGTGATACCGCAAGACGAGACGAGATGAGAGAATGGGTTCTCTTCATCTCGTCTCGTAAAACGAGTGAAAAGTATCCTCTCGTCTCGCCAAAAATGCCCCGAGATGAGACGAGACGAGAGGCAAGAATCTCTCGTCACGGAAGCATCACTTAACTTAAATAATAATATTCTGTAAATCCTCTGGCACAAACGTTTCCAATGCTTAAAATGAGTATCCTAACGTGCACGATTCAACAACATTAAAACCCATGTTTAAAAATTAGATTTCAGTTCAGCACATTTCCCGAATGGCTTTACTCATTTTCCAGGTACATTAGGAAACGATGCGGTCGTCTGACAATTTTCTTTTGTTTTCTCAGCTCTAGATGAACTCGGTTTTATTTGCAGTATTATCTAAAATATTAGTTTTTACTGATGGCATTTAATATCAAAGTTTCTGTTTTCTTGCGAACTCAGTATTCATTTATTCATTGTAATTTAAAAATGTATATTCAAACACTCTCAAACTTTTACATTTGTGAGAATTACGCCGTTGTGTCCATTTCAATACGTAGTTGAGATAAAACTTTTCCAATAGGACGGATGGACACGGAAGCGGAGGCGGGAGAGGACTGGGCTGTTTTTTCAAGTTTATTAAGACTAAATTCTATACAGTAATTTTAAAGTTTGTATGCATGTTTCAAGTTTTAGGTTTAAACTTTAGAATTAGTGTTTTAATGATTTTACCACTTAATACATTTTCATTGTCGTCAAGTAATTAACAATTTGTAATCCATCTCAGGAAATTTTGATTAACGTTTCTCGACTGCATATCTCGTTTTTTTTATTAGATATATAATTATTATCACATTTACTGCATTAATAATTCAACGGCAGGTGAAAAGCATAGTATCGATTTCAACAGATTTTAAATCAGCTTAAATTTAAAATACTCCCATTTTAAATATGTCGATGTTTTATTATCTCTTTACGAGATATTTGACTGCTATACAGTCTACAACAAAATTTGCAGATTTACTCGTTTAGTAATTAAAAACGTACAATTTAGATTATGGAGGTTTTAATGCTCTAGAAGAGAAAAATCTTAATTTATTTAAGGTTTGATTAAAACAACCAAACTGGTATAAATATTATTATCGAAATTCCAAGATTCACTTGAGCTTGTAATTAGCGAAACTCTTCCTTACTGATGCGTATTTCGAAGTTTACTGACATAGGTCGCGACGATTTGAACGCGCAACAATAAGAACCGGAAATTAGGTACGGCAAAAAGACGTATGAGACAAATGAACCAAGAAATAATACCAAGCGTAACATAAGAACGAACGACTTAAGGACTTCGAGGTCCTCAGTGATCATTAGCAGTGTTTACTTGAGTCTTGCGTTCACAGGGTAGAACTTGAAATTAATCTCAATGAAAATGTGAAAAAAGAGAATCTCATATTAGATATTGTCTGACTTGTTGCTTTTTTGGTACACATAACTTTGTTCATTTCTCGAGAGCGATAGAGGTAGCGAATTTCAAAAAAAAAATTTTATAGTCTAGCCTTGAATGGATTATGCGGAATTAATATTTAAAAAGCAATTATTATGGTTTTTTAATAGTATGGGCATTGATGTTTCGTTACATCTGTTGAACGGTATCAGCTGGAGCACTGCAGCTAGGCGGAATCATTAAGGCCACAACACAAAACTATTTATTTTAGAATTCTTGCCATATATTGTTGTATTTTTTTTAAATTCTCATTTGCTTCGTTCAAGATTGCTACTCATGATATTGTGAAAGATTGCGTTATTTTGTATACGTACTAAAGCCACTTGCATCTAGTTTTCACGCGCGTCATTTTGTCCGGCGTCCTTAGTGCTACATCCATTTTTGGTGCATTTTGTATTTACACTTCATTTAGACGTCGTCTACTCATAATACAGTAATCAGCAAATTCCACATCTTTGCTGTTTTCTTGAATCAGAAGGAAAAATCAAACAATACGTCTTGAAAACTCCAGTATTTTAAAGATTGCTTCTGTGACTGCTCTTACAATTAAACACAAAATATTATTGTTGCCACTTAAAATGATCAGTAAACTAAACAATTTGCATTATATTACATACAATGGCACATGCTATTATAATAGCACATATTGCATTTAAAACTTTCTTTCCTTCGTATGATGAAAATAATTTGCAAGGGGGAAAAGTGATGGCTTACAGCCACATCACCTTGAATCCACTGAACCTTTTGTTTATTCTCTTCATCCTCAAAATATCTCTTAAACTAGGCTATGGGTAAGTCTACTCTTAAAAATTATTATGACGTTTACTAGGTAGAAATCCTTTAGGTTGGTGGTGGTGAGCAAGTTCTCAATGAAAATGAATTTTTTGCTTAATAAGACATAAGTATATATGATCTGTTTTATAAATCTAGGTCAGCGTTAGCCTACCTCTTCGAGATTAAAGAAAAATCCCCATAGACGACATCATTTAAAACTATCTTATAAGAAAAGACTCAATGATGGCCTATAGTATATACGATGTTCCAAAATGGGACATATAAGAGCCTCACTCATTACATAACGCTAGCAGTCCAATCCATAGGTATCCTGTGTGCAAAAAAACAGTTAACACGTTTTTTAATTCATGAAGATGTTTGATTATTGATACTTATGAAACACATTTCCGTAATTATTTAACATACACCATGTATTTAATTACAAATTTTCTTAAGAGATGTATTTTCTTTGAACATTTTGTATATATTTTATGTGCTCGACATATAAAAAAAGATTATTTTAAAGGAATTAGTTTTCTCTCCAGCAGTTGCGATGTTCTTTTGAAAAAATATTAACTATCTTGGTAGTTAAACATGTTTAAAAAACATGCGCTCTCCGATTATCAATTAATGTAATTAAAAATATTATTTTTAAAAACAAAATTTGAAGAGAGCTAACTAAAAACAAGGCAAGTTTTACTCTAAGAAAATTTTAAAACATTAAATAATTTGTGTTAACAAACCTAGCAGACGAAGATGCATTTTGAATATATATGAAATGTTGCATTTTAAATAAAAGAATAATATACAATACGCTATGTTCACAATTCAGCAGAGACTGCAAGTCTTAACTCGATTTATTTGCTTCTAGCAATTTCCTCCCAATGATTTCGAAATACGAAAAAGTCTGTGTAACGAAATGCTACTATATATTTCCCAGCAGTATTTATTTTCTTTATTTACAATTACGATAAAATATAATTCTATTACAATTCCTCGACCTCCTTTTATTTAAACAAAATAAATATCAAATATTAAATATTACCTCAATAAGAGCAAATGTTAGTCGTTTTAAAAACTGAGCTGTTAAGGGGATACATTTGTATTTGATTATTACATGTTCGTTTTACTAGTGCTATTAAAATTAAAAGTATTAATGCTGCTAATATATATATATATATATATATATATATATATATATATATATATATATATATATATATATATATATATATATATATATATATATATATATATATATATATATATATATATATATATATATATATATATATATATATATATATATATATATATATATATATATATATATATATATATATATATATATATATATATATATATATATATATATATATATATATATATATATATATATATATATATATATATATATATATATATATATATATATATATATATATATATATATATATATATATATATATATATATATATATATATATATATATATATATATATATATATATATATATATATATATATATATATATATATATATATATATATATATATATATATATATATATATTAATAAAATTGCTACAATACTGCAGCATAGATGTTTAGTTTTATTGATGTTTAATAGTAAATTAATACTAAATGTACTTCTTTAACAGTAGCAAACTTAAAAAAGAAGCAATATATAATTTTGAAGTTCAAGACGTCATATTAGCCATTTAAACGTCTTAGACCCTTTTTGCAAATAGCAATGGAATTATAGCTCAAGTATGGGTCAATTACCACGCATACAATGAAGGGCTACAAAAGTTTTAAAAATATTTGGATCACATTTAGAATTAGATTAAGTCAAGTAGGACTAGTGCAACCCAGTGCGCCAATCGTGTAGGAAAGGGATGCGAGACCTGCGTTTCCGTTCCCTAAGGGGTTAGTTGACGCACGGCATGCAATTATTACCAAGTTATGACATACGCGCCTTCGTACCCTGAACAATGAACTTGTGATTCGCGCCTTTAAGCCGTCAGGTGATTGATACGTCAATCTGTTTGTTTAGTGTGCTAAGTAATGGTTTGTTTGGTGAGTCTTGCTTAGACCTTATCGCAATGGAGTGTATCATAAAGCAGTTTGATGATGAATGTCGAATTCTAAATTCTGATACGACAAATAAAGGCGAGTACCAGTTACTGACCCAAAAAATTTTCTGCTGTGACAAAAACACAATGGATCGTCCATCAAACCTATAACAATTTGCAGATACTTCAATCTACAAAAGATTTCATTTATCAACACAGCAATAAAAATAAAACAAGGAAATAAGACAGCACACGTGCCCGAAATTTAAAATGCCCAACCAATTTAGGTGAAATTTGACATATGAGTAGTTAGAGGGTGTAAAATGATGTAAAAACAAACAAAAATTTCAAGATGGCGGATTCAAAATAGCGGCTATTGATTTTGGTTTAATTAACCGATTTGGTTGAAATTTGACATATGGTTAGATGGTGTAAAATGATGTAAAAAACAGAGAAAAATCAAGATGGCGCATACAAAATGGCGGGAATTGAATTAGGTTTATTAATTTACCGATTTGGTTGAAATTTGACATATGGGTACAGCGAGTGATTAAGGGTGTAAATGATGTAAAAAAACAAAAAATTTCAAAATTGGGAATTCAAAATAGCGGCTATTGAATTTGGTTCATTAATTAACGGATTTAGTTGAAATTTGGCACATGGTTAGAGGAAGTAAAATGATGTAAAAACAAAACAAAAAAAATTTTAAGATGGCGGATTCGGAATGGCATTAGAAATTCTTTGAGCGGTTAGAATACAGATTTTGTTGGGTGTCGGAGTTCTATTCAAGGTTAGAATATAGATTTTGTTTTTTAAATCGGAGTTTTTGGCTTCGAATACTATGCATTAGGAATTCTACGCGGGGTTATAATATAAATTTTGTTATTTACATCGGGTTTTTTTATTTCGAATACTATGCACTATAAATTCTATGCGCGGTTAGAATATAGATTTTGTTTCCTAACCATCGAATCAATATTAGCTTTAAGCTACCTACGAATGAGCGTGGAAACGAAAGAAACATTTTAAAAATACTCTGAGGATGGATTATCACTCAGTGAAACAAAATGTTTTCATAGATTATGCCTAGTTGCAGCTACACCTCTAAAACAAATATGTGAAGGACTCGTTAATGCTGACGTAAATCCGGTTGATCGTACCATATATCGTTTATACGAAACTTGTAAGTAAGTTTTCTTGTTTTGATTAGTATATTTCAGCGGAAAAAGTGTAGGTGCTCAATTTTCGGAAGATATGAGAGATAAAGTGCGTCGCAAATAAATTTTTGAAAAAAAGAAATATTTTGAGACAAATAGGGTAAAAATTACTATTTCCGGCAATCCTTTTTGCTGCGTGTTAATTTCGCCTTTAATGCAAAGAACCTAAACCTGTCGTTTTGCAGGGGAAGTTGCCTCTATAGATCGGAGTGGTTCTTGCGATCAAGGCGGTTCATCTGTTTCATTTATATTTGGAGCTTCCAAAATAAGGGGCGGCGTATCACTATGTTGCATAATCCATGAATTTCAGACACTTGATGGGAAATGAAGTATTTTATGGAAAGCGATTCCTATTCATCTTTATGATGGACAATAATTTTGCAGAAAATAATGGGCTGAAAAAAGTCTGCTCACTACTGTGTCCTACTACTGTGCAAGTTCCATGTCCTACAAACTGTGTGGCGGTGGCTGTGGAAGAGTTCCAATAATATTGAAACTGTTTACCGAAGGACATTAATGCCCTTATTCCGCGACCTTCTTTTAGTTCCGAACGAAATTGAATAGAGAAATGGGTTGGAAAAGTTGTATGGTGCCACTGTTTTCGCAAAGAATATACCACAAGAGGACATAACACAAACGACATAATCGAGGTTTCCGTCTGTATATTCAAAGACCAAGTTTTAAAAGGTGTTTGCGTTTCATAGGAAGAATTTTATAAGCAAAAGATAATTTCATTTGCGAGTGGACGAGATATGAAACCTTAACATTTCTTTAAAAAAATTTACCTTATTACTGTAGAAAAAAAGGACAGACACAACTTTTACAGTCGTATCTTCAAAAGATAGCAATCTTTTGTATATAATTGACATAACAATTGAGCAATGCGATTGTCCAGCTGGAGCAGGAGGAAAATTCTGCAAACATCTTTATGCAGTTTACAACAAAGGTGTTAATTTGCTAACTACTCCAAATCTGCTATTCTCTGATAGCGTTGAACTTGCTAATTTGGTTTTTGGAAATAATTTTGATAGCACCTTTTTTTATGGGTATGAAGGAAACGAACAGTGAGATAATACATTCACCATCCTGTAATAATCGGAATTCTGAAAAGCCTATGTGAAGTGAAGTAAATTGTAATATTGTACCAACTGAAGAAATGCCACTATTAGATAATTCTTCTAATGAGATAACTGAAGAGTTTAACGCAGAACTTATATCGTTTCAGCATAATTTAAAGAAAGTTCAAATCTTCGCAGAGTCTTATCCTTCCAAATTTATGCTTAAGAGCATAAAGGAACCAAATGCAAAGAAAAATGGTATTGAAAGTGAAGAAATCTTTTACGAAATTTGTTCAGCATTAAAACGTATAAGGGATGGGAGACGGATCAAAGTACAACCAAAATCAATTGCGCGCCGTAAAAAAAGAGAACTGCATACAGGCGCTAGAGCAATGCAGGCACGCAGACCAGCTATCTTCGAATTGAGGGCAAAAAATCAATAAGATGGAAAGAGCATTGTGAAGTAGTTAATATGAAAAAATCGATTTAAGCGGACTGTATGTTGGAAACAATAGCTTTAATTAGCAAAATTAATGAATTGATGAATATTTATCCCGAGATATACACAACTGGTTACCTGTTACAGTAGATCCGAATAATTCCCGCAGACGGGAAAATCGATCCGAATAAAAGTGCCGGCCGGCAGACAAGCGAGAGGAGATCGCAGGTCGGTACCTTGCGCGGATAGCAAGGGATTTTCGCGTCAATGAAATGCCTCGACGAATCGGCGTTACAATTGTGTATAGATATATAGAATACAAAATAAAAAATAATTTCGGAATTTAGAAAATTGGATATCAATTGAAAATTAATTTGTTCCGAAAGTATCCTCAAATTTATAAACACAAAATAAAAAAAAGAAAAAAAAAAAGTTTCTTAAACATTTACCCCACCAAAACGAATGTTTCCAAACTAAAATAAAAAAGAAAAAAAATTATAAAGCCTATTTTAAATAGTAAATAATTAAAAGAAATGAAAGGCAAAGGGCATATCTTTAGAACAGGCCTTTGTAAAATACCGCGGGCCGTCCTGAAGGTTACCACGTGAGCTACATTATCTTGCCCTGGGTGCAATTTAACTACTCTACCTAATTCCCAGTGGAGAGGAGTGTTTGTTCATTTTTAATGAGAACAAGAGCACCTTCATGAATGGGAGGCGACGATTTTGTCCATTTGGACCTTTGTTAAAGAGAGTTAAAGTATTCGGTGGACCACCGTTTTCAGAAATCACTCTGGATTCTCTGAATTAGTTGCCAACGATTTAACCTGCTCATGTTTAAATGGCTAAGATCAGGATCTGGAATGGAGCTGTTTAAAGGCTCGAGAACTAAAAAATGACCGGGGGTCAGAGGCAGAAGGTCATTAGGATCTTCGCTCATAGCATATAGGGGCCTTGAATTTAGTACGGCTTCTATTTGCGTCAGAATGGTACAAAACTCTTCAAAAGAAAAGGACTAAGTTCCTAAAACACGATAAAAGTGACCTTTAAATGATTTAACACCCGCTTCGGCAAGTCCATTAAAGCTTGGACCGCCAGGAGGGTTAAAATTCCAAGTGATTGAAAGGTCTTGGGCAGCTCTTTGTGCCAAATCGAGAAACATACTATACGCTCCTTTGAAGTTTGTGCCTTGATCGCTTGTTAAAGTGATACAGCTGCCTCCTCTAGCAACAAAGTGTCTAAAAGCAGCCAAGAATTGGCCTCTAAATGTATGGCCTTAGCTGTGCAAACAAATATACAGACGTAACCCTTATAAGTTTTAGCACCTCTGTGCTTGCTCATTAAAAGAGAAAATTGACCGACAAAATCTACACAGATAGAAGAAAATGCTTTGGTTTGAGAAACCCTGAGAGCTGGCAAATCGGCCATATACGGGTTGTATGATTTGGGTTTAGAACGAAAACATTTAATGCACCTTGAGAGGCATTTATAAATGGCACTCGAGGCGAGAGAATCCAAAATTGTTAAAGTAGTAAATATTGCATCGTTTTAAGTCCCCGATGCAGATATTTATTATGAGTAAATTCAATTATTAACTCAGTTAGCCTATGGTACTTAGTCAGTAGAATTGGATGTTTGAGATCATATGAGAATTGAGATTTTTTGAGTCTACCACCGACTCTTAAAACACCATTGGCGTCCATAAAAGGAGCAAGTTTTCTAAAAGGTTTAGGCAGCAAGGAATTTTGATTTATTTTTGAAATAATATCTGAAAAGAACTCCTGTTGGATGTGTTTTACTATAATTTTAAGTGAAGAATCGATTTCATGGGGACTTAAACCACTTTGAAGTTTTGTCTTTGACTTTGTATTTGAAATAAAACGAAGAATATAAGCGACTATCCTTAGAATCTTCTGCCAACTAGAAAAATTTTGTAATAAAGAAAGAAAAAAATTCGGAGAAGATATAGACGTCGATAAAACCACAATGTTTTCCTCCTTAGATACATCAGGGTCAGTTAGGGAATAAAAATTAGGCTGGGTCTGCCAAAAATCCTTTGCTTGCAAAAGAAACTCGGAACCAGATCACCATATCGCTGTGTCTAAAAGTTGTACAGGGGTAAGACCGCGACTAGCACAATCAGCGGGATTCAACGCTGACGGAATAAAACGCCAAGATGAAATGGGTATGAGCTCTTGAATATAGTTAACCTTATCGGTTACAAAAGTTTTCCATTTGTGAGGGGAAGAAGACAGGCAGGTAAGCGTTACCATGGAATCTGACCACAAGTATAGGGCGTCAGAAATAACAATATCAACATAATTTTCCTTAACTAAAGCAATAAGATCCACTAGTAAAACCGCTGCCATGAATTCTAGCCTGGCAATGGACTGGGTTTTTAATGGCGTTACTCGACATTTCAAACAAATAAGGAATGTTTTTACGATTCCATTTGTTTCCTCCACACGGAAATAACAAACATTTTGCGAATCGCCGAAAGCATGTAGTTCAATTCGGGATATCGAATTAGACCTGACGTACCGAGGAAAAAAGGTATCCCAAACATTTAAAATAGCTTTAGACGGGGGTTCATCCCAGGAGACATTGGAATCCCACAAACGTTGCAAAAGAAGTTTTGCAAGTAGAGGGCAAGGAGCAATAAAGCCAAGGGGATCGAAAATTCGACTTATCTCAGATAAAATATTCCTTTTTGTAAAGGGACGATCCATAGAGGTATAAGTGTATGAAAAAGAATCTGAATTAGTATTCCATCTGAGATCAAGAACCTTAACAAATGATGGCTCCTCTTTGTCAAAGTTACACGAACTTTGAACATCAGAAGATGGAATAGAAGCTAAAAGAGAAGGGTGATTACTCACCCATTTGCTGATTTCAAAACCTCCCCTGCTCATAACTTCAATGACGTCGGATTGAAGGGATAATGCTGATTCCAAGTCATTACTTCCCAAGAGTCCATCATCAATATAGAATTGACTGCGCATAGCCTGAGCAGCTTTAGGGAAAGAAGTTTCTTCCTGTGCAGCAAGTTCTTTTAAAGTCCTCAAGGCCAAGTATGACGAAGAAGTAATTCCGTAAACGACAGTACATAAGAAATATTTTGAATAGGATCACTTGGTTTGAAACGCCACAAAATTCGTTGAAATCTTAAAAGAAGCGACGAGATATCCTGTTGCAATTTAGCACCTACAAGAAGCATATCATTAAGACTAACGCCGTTATTGTCATGTAAACTAGCGTCGAATACAACTCTAATTTTAGAGCCGAATGCCTCCTGTTTGAAGACCTCATGGTGGGCAATGTAGTAGCCCGATGAAAATTTACAATCGTCGGGGGGAACTAAAGACATATAACCCTTGTCTAAATAATCTTGCATAAAATTTAAATATTTTGTATGCATGTCATAAGCTTGAGAGTAGGTCTCAACAAATTTAGGGTTTGCTTGGCGAAATGGTAAAAGTACTGAAAATCGTCCTGAAGGTTCTCGAAAGGTCAGAGCTTTATAGATTTCCTCACATTGCCTTTCATCGGGAGAGAAAAGCGACTGTTTAGGAAGGTGCTCAATTTTCCAAAATTTGCGTAATAAAATATCAAGATTGTCCTCCACTGAAATGTGACAATTCAAAACAAAGTTTGAAGCCTCGCAAGAAACATTTGTTTTTCCCTGCAAAACATAACCAAAGATGGTAGCCAAAGCAACAGGCTGGTTGGGATTTCCAACAATACGACCAGATCTGAATATAAGAGGTGCCAGCTCGGCACCAATAAGCGTGTCAATAAGATCTGTCGTGTGAAAATTACTTCAGCAAGCTTTAAGTATTTGATATGTTCAATTTCAGAAGGGTTAATAGGAATCTTAGGCTGGTTAGAACAAACTTTTGGTATGATAATAGCTTCAAACGTTAGCAAGGGATTTGGTTGACCGTGAGGTTTTATTACACACTGTGTAGGGCCACTTTTAGTGGAAGTAGACATTCGATTTAAACCTTCAACAGGAACAGAAAAGCTTTTACGTTTAGGACCAAGTCGCCGAACGCAAGATTCGGAAGTAAAATTTGCCATGGACCCCAAATCAAGAAGTATACGAATTTTCTGAAAATTACCCCGGATATCTTTGATATCTACTTCGCATGTAGACAAAAGAATAGTTTGCGGAGGCGCAAAAAAGTGGTTCGCAATACAATGAGTATTTATAATTGGCTCTGCAGGATTAATAATTTGTTCAGAACCAGAAAGATGGGGTTTAGAAATATCTTGAGAAGTGCCCGTATTAGAGGGCTGACCTTGGACTGGAGGCACTGTAGGAGACGTTTTACCAAAGTGTAAACTGGTATGATGTGGTGATTTGCAAACCTTACATTTATGAGAAGACCCACAATTTTTAAGAGAATCCCAGTGTTCAACAGGAAAATGTAAGGCTCTAAAGGCGGGTATGTTCTCAGAAAAAATATTTAGAATTTGTTCCTTCGATGAAGCCTTTTGAATAGATGGAGCATGAGAAAGTTCATTATAATGTATTATATGGGAAGAGGGCAGGCAAATAAAACCACTATGGTAATTGATATCCCAACGTTTCGTGGTCAATCACCACTTTCTCAAGAGCCTATAATAAAGAAAAAGAAGAAGACACATTACATTTGATCGTACTATGATAAATCTTTGGAAATGTCAGAAATTGTACTTAACCCTGTTTAAAAAAATGACAAGCAACATAGTGGTTTTATTTGCCTGCCCTCTTCCCACTATAATCCTCTACATTGAACAATTTAAAGGGTGCTATACGAATTCCATTACGTTCATTATAATAGCGTAGCTAAAATGCGTTTGTCTTGATAACGTTTTATCAGCATATCATAGGCTACAGAATAGTTTACTTCTGATTGAGGGATACCCTTAACAGGTATTAATATTTTTCAATATTCGATAAATCAAGATTATCATGAATAAGACTGTTATATAGGTCAAAAAAACTAGACCAATTTTTGAATTGCAATCAAAAATGGGTAAATTAAGCTTGGGAAGCTTTACAGCCCCTTTTGTGGGCCCAGCGAAAGTAGGACTGGCTCATGTATTTGCAGATTGAAAAATTTGATTGCTTAATAAAAAAAAAAAGATTTTATACCGTAATAGGCTTTATCTGCAGCAAGCAACATTTCATCATATTTTGCGAAATCAGTATCGTCAATTAAAGATATGACAATATTATGCGCTGATTGAAAGTCATTTTAAGTGTTATCAACAGAATCTGCTCTCACTAACAAATTTGATTTTAAAGAGTCATCAGAAACGGCTTTCAGCCCTGTTTCGTGTGCTTCCTCCAACCGCTTGTGTGCAGTAGTTCTTTTTAAATTAGCTTTAGTTAATTTATCTGATATTTTAGAAACTATAACAAATTAAAATCGAAAATGCGTCAAAAATATTCAAATATATTGTATTTCTTCTTTCAATATGCCTGCAAATGATCGACAGACAAGATAAAAAAAATAAAATTGTTACATGTAGTGAAGCCACAAAATAGATAACAAAATATCGCTAGTACAATGTTAAGCGATCCCTACTTGCCAAATAAATGCAATATGGCAAAGTAAAATAAATAAATTGTATTATTTATTAACGAGAAAAATTCGCAAAATATGCACCTGTGAGTATTATTTGTTAATATTTAAGCGGGATTAAGTTTCCAGAATTAAAGTATTAAAGACGTGTTTGAGTACTGTGAAAATAAAAATAAAATATAACAATAGACTGACGCTGGGCGTCAGTCGCCGTCGCGACGTTCGATATCGTACCTACGGGGTAATAATGTAGCTGGCTGTGGCTGCACGAAGTCGGACGAAATATTCGCTGGACAAACATGCGCAAGCAAAATATAGATCGGATTTGAGAAAAATGGCTACCAATATTCGACACTTATTCGGTGAAGAAGGCCCAAAATGAAGTAGTAAATATGAAAATATCGATTTAAGCTGACTGTATGTTGGAAACAATAGCTTTAATTAGCAAAATTAATGAATTGATGAATACTTATCCTGAAATATACACAACTGGTTACCTGTTACAGTAGATCCGAATAATTCCGGCAGACGGTTTACTCAATTCACCCTAGAAGAACATCATGCGACATTAACTTCACTAATATCCCATTTTTCCGGGAAAATCGATCCGAAGATAAGCGAGACGAGATCGGCAGATAAGCGAGACGAGATCGAAGGTCGGTACCACGTGAAATCTTTTACAGTACTGTCTCGGGTAAAGCAATCCTGCCCTTTCGTGGATAGCAAAAGATTTTGCGCGTTCTCGACGAATCGGCGTTACAATTGTGTATAGATATATAGAATATAAAATAAAAAATAATTTCGGAATTTAGAAAATTGGAAATCAATTGATAATTAATTTGTTCCGAAAGTATCCTCAAATTTATAAACACAAAATAAAAAATCAGAAAAAAAGCAGAGTTTCTCAAACACATTGAATACAAATATTTTTCTCAACACAAAAAATGCAAAAAATCATGACAGTACTCACTAGTTGATTAGAATATTAATATTTTTTTTTATATTATTTCTGTACTCTATTTTGTACTTATCTCCTTTATTATTGTTACTTAGCGAAAGTATTGACCTGAATGGCATTGTTTTTTATACGTCCCTACTTAATAGATCGTTTGGTAAAACTTTGTATGCTATGTATATTATTATTATTTTTTATATGTACTGCTGTCACCACAAAAAGGTCAAGTATCAAATATTTGAATTTTTATTGCCCACCAACCACTCTCCTTTTTGCAATTAAGATGAGTCTAAAATCAAGTACTTGAGGGACTTCTGCTGTGGTAATTTGAACGCGTAATACAGATTAGTTGATTAGCACTCACGCTTTAGATATGTATTAATTGAACTTTTGAATATCGACAAGTGTAACTACAAAGAAGGCATGTGTATGCATTAACCCCTTAGGGAACGAAAAGGCAGGTGTCGCATCCGTTTCCTACACGATTAGCGCACTCGGTTGCTCTAGCCCTATAAGAGACGGAAAAATACTGACCGGCCATTATTGTGTTACAAAATGCATGACTTATTTTGATGCTCTTTCATTTATGATAGTTGTTGCTTGTCAACAGTGAACAAAACGGAGAACTGAGGGAGGGAATGGCACCATCTGCCTCAATTTCCATAGTATCAATTCATTTAAGATTGGATTAAGGTTTTTATGTTAAAATATGTAAGAAATTATAGAAATTGAATGTTTAATAGACACATTTGTATACAGAGATTCAGCGTCAAAACTGATAAAAATATCACAGCAGTCCTCGGGTGCCGCCATGGGATCTCCGCAAACATCTTTATTGAGGCTTTCGAGAAAATTATTTAAGATCCGCTCCTTTACAACCTAAATGTTGGTTTAAATATGTAGATGATACTTTTGTATTATGGCTTTATAGAGAAGAAAATTTAACTATACTTTTAGATCATCTAAACCAATAACATTCTAATATAAAACATGCTTTGGAAATTGAGTCAGATGGTTCCATTCGCTTCCTTAATGTGTTAGTGCATAAGAAAGAAAACGGCAACCTAGGTCGTACTGTTTACAAACCGACATATACCAACAGATTTTTAAATTTCAGTTTTCCCCAATTCGTTAGTCTTTAGGGCTTTGTCAATATGTGATACAAATTCAATTCCGTGCGAAACAGAAAAAACTGAAGCTTTAAAATTAAACGGAAATTGCATTGAAGTTTTACCTTGTATTCAGGGTACTACAAATAAAATTGCAAAAATTCTGCGGAGATCCAATATTTGTAAAAAGATTGGGCAATATTTAAGGACACCAAAAGATGTAAATCCTTTACAATCAGAAGAAGTTTATAAAATTGTTCGATCCTGTGTATATAGGTTAAACTGTGTGTGTCTAATAGACTTAGGAAACTTAAAAGATTTATAAGTAAGAAATACATCTTTCAATCGTCTGTCACTGAAGACCAGCACTCAACAGCACACATGATTAATGTAAAAGATACCAAGGTTCTTGCATCAGTCTCGGGTTATTATAAACCAAAAATTAGAGAATCTGTTGGAATTATAAAGCACCCTGAAAATTTAAATTTTTATATTTAAATTACATTTTTGTAAAACACTAATGATGATATTTTCAAAAATGTCTGCACTAGTTTTATGCGGACTTTCATAAAAATCAAGAAGCCTTTGACATGTCCCTTTATTCATATGAAAATATTTTACCGTTAGAGGATAGTATTTATGATGTTTTTTGGGGGATGCATCAGTACTAATTAAGAAAAAAGTATATTTAATTTCGTTGAATAGATTTTCTGACTTTAAAGAGCTAATATTTCTGTTGCTATAAATGTTTGTTTTATTCGCGCGCATGTTATATTTTTTGCAACTTCTGAATTTACAGAACAGTCTTGGCTTAAGTAGCTGAGATGGCGAAAAACCGTATGATATATGGTGTATATTTCGGCAAGGGCTACTTTATTTTCTTGGTCACTATTTTTTTTAATACGACATTCTCCAGTAGTTGGTTTTTTTCTACAAGTTCTGCATTTTTTGCATGCTTTGTTGATTTAAAATGTGTTTCAACAGCTTTCGTCTCTTCATATTTAACTTTAAAAGTAATCCTGCCACGGACACATTCCGCTTCCTCTTTATTGCCTCGACCATTCTTTGGTGTTGCTTCATTTCGGTCGGAATTTGCAATAACGTTTCATTTTCTTACTGGAACTTTCTTCGGTGGATCCCTCTTCACCTTCCATCACCAGTTTTATGAATTTTAAACGCAATATGTGGCCAACTAATAAAACAATGAGGAAGGACAAGAAAATAATGATATGGAAATGTACCTGTATCTACTATTTAATCATTAAACAATAAAACAATATTAACATATTTTTGAAAACGGCATTGAATTATGTTTGTGGTATTAGCCAGCGGAGTAGTTGTTTATATAATTTCATTTGTCCTTTGCCATTTGTATAACCTGCGATTCTGGAATAATCCCGTGTCCGGCGTGAATTACTTTTTGACCTGGACGATGGACCTGATTCCGGGATAATCCAGGCGAAAACGGGACGGGTGGCAATCCTATTTTGAGTACCGAGTTGGGACATGAAAAGGGATCATTTTCTTCTTTATCTTACCACGATTGTTTATTTATATTTTTCTTTTGGATTTACAGTAATTTGAGGTTTGTTTTGGTACTTGCCTTGTAATGCATTGTAATCGCGAAAAAAAACATGATCCGAGATTTTCAGATCTTCCTGTTTCAGGGTCCCCAGATGCCAGCAAACATGTTTTCTCAATTCCATGGGTCTGTCTGTAAAATATCAGTATCAACAAATCATTTATATCATTTATCCAATTAAGTTGAAATTTTTTTGCACACAAATCAAGTATGAAACTGGGATGAACTGATACAATTTTATCAATCCTAGATTGCAAAACAAAATGCCGATGCCGTCCTAATTAAATGTCCAAAATCTCGATAAAAAAGGCGATTCAAAACAATGAAATTAAGAGTGACATTGAACGAATTTATTTTGACGGTCGTAAGGACAAAACAATTAAGTACGAAAGTATTAAACTAAAAAAGCAGAAAAAATATTGTGGAAGAACATATTGCAGTTTTAAGTGAACACGGATCAAAATATTTAGTTAGTTTAGTTATTAGTTTCTCCAAGAGCCCGATCCGCTAAAGATATTATATTTTTTTTGTTTACTAATGAACAAGATTAACGTGGATAGTGTAGTTCTATTGATGGCACTGTTGTAAATACGGGACGCAAAAGCGGAGTAATAGTGCAGCTTGAGAAAAAATTAAAAAGGTCACTACAGTGGTTCATCTGTATGCTTCATGGAAATGAATTACCGTTAAGGCAACTATTTCTTTTTTTAGATGTTTCAACAACAAGAAACGCCAGTTTTCCAAACCAAAAAAAATTTAACTGATTCGTGAATACTCTAGGTCAGATACCTCTACGTGGTGAGTTCTGGGCAGTTGATTGCCTATTTCCTTCAAAATATGCCATGAATTAACGAAAGTCCGACATAATATAATCGATATCAAAAAACAGTAATATAGTTAAATTGCTATAACTTTCACTTCTGTGTGACCCATCAAAACAAGAGATTTTGCTCCACACTAATGCACACAGTGTACAATTTTAAAATAAATAAAAAAAAATGTTCTTCTCATTAAACACAGAGTATACAGGGTGTTTCACTAAAAAGAAGTCGTCCACAATTATTTTTACTCTATGTTCTCCAATTACTAATACAATGTATTTAATTTTTTAGAACTGGTAAATAAATAGTCATTCTGGCCAAACCAATAAAAACGGGGTGGTAAAAGTATTACCCCCAAAAGTTTACTAAAAAAAAAAGAAGAAGCCTCAAATAAAAGGGTGACCTACGTTAAATAAAAAACTTCATTTATTCTGGGTATTTCTTCCAAAAAATTGGTTTATAAATCTAAAAATTGGTAAATTGGATTTTACCCGAAAGCTATTTTACTAAATATAAACTGTTATAATACAAACACGCCGGTCAACTACGTCATTTCAATATATAATCTAATTTAGCACCCAGTTGAAAAATCTAATCGTTCCAGCACATTTCCGCGGAGTATAAACAAATTTGGTTGAGAGTTTATATTTGTTCGAATCCCCGTTTAGGCGGATAACTCTTTAGTTATTTTTTAACAAAACTGATATTTAGTAACAATTTGGATTAGATTAGGTTAGGATTAGCCAGGTTTACCAGGGAAGATGCGGCAGTGCAGTGTTTGTTTTGTAATAGTTTATATTTAGTAAAGTCGTTATCCATAACTTCTCTCGTAACGAATTACACGACATATAACACAGTATATTTAGGAATATAATTATTTGATAAGAACCTTCTTGATAAAGAGAAAGTTTCATTACCATGAAAATTCTGTTAAAAGGGCTTTACCTATGGAATGTTTATCGAGCGCAAATAAAAATTTATGAAAATACGTCTGTTTTATCCACATAAATGACAATCATTCAGATTGAAACCAATATACATTTTTCATCTTCACTACCTTTTTTTTCTCAGATCTAGCACACATACAACATATGCACATAAAAACATTTATTCACTTAATAATTACTTAAATAAAACCACGATAAATGGAATTTTTACCCAAATTTTAAACATTTTAGTTTAGGTCATTTGTTTTACAGGATTAACAAAAATTTACCATTTTTTGCCCGTTTTACACTTGATTTTCGTGCAAAATTTCAACTCAATTAAATAAGTAGTTTTTTGATACTGATATATTACATATTTTATGGGGCCGACATTTTGTTCCACCATAATGGCCGTCAAGATTTTACCAGTTCTTCAATAAATCACTCTGGATTTTTCCGTTAAATTTAAGGTAAATTGCATCAGTCTTTTTTAATAATATTTTTTTACATTTTTTTAGGCCACCATCTTTTTCCGCATATTTTATTTTTACCAATGTTACAACCATATAACCCTTAATATCTTATTAAAATTTGAAGGCAATCGATTAAATGGTTTTTTAGCTATGCCCGAAATAGGCAGACAGGCCGACGGAATTGAAAACCATGTTTTTAGGCATTTGGGGAACATGAACACTATTTTTTTTAATACAACATTCTCCAGTAGTTGGTTTTTTTTCTACAAGTTCTGCATTTTTCGCATGCTTTGTTGATTTAAAATGTGTTTCAACAGCTTTCCTGAAGATCTCAAAAAAATCTGTGAAAGGTAATTTTTTACGATTACGATACTTCCCTCTTAAGTAAGTAATGTAAGCTAAGAAATAGAACTGCAAAAAAATATCCATTAGATCCAAATATACTTCTGGAAGCGGTATTTATTTAAACCAAATATACAGTGTATCTCTCAGATATGTTTAATCAGAGCAAATAAAATGTCACCTAGATTTAATCCATTTTTTCTCAGTGTGGTTGTTTATTATATATTATAATTTCCTCAGAGTAAGATTTATATTTTCTTTAAGATAATTTCTAAAAGGTGGCTCAGCAAAATTATTTGCACCTGGCCTTCAAAATCTTGGGCCCACTCTGGGTTAGCTTTAATGAAATTCCGAGATCTAAGTCGGAATAAAACTTTAATTTTTTTTGAACGAACCATTTCTATTGTTAGTGTAGAATGGCAACTAAAGCATTTTAATCGAAGCTAAACAATTTCATGAACATATACATAATTTTGCTAATACACATTTTTAAATGTTAACAGCGTTTAGCATTATACATGGTATATACCAGTTAAACATATTTTTGTTAAATTAAAAAAAAAGTAGTCAATGGTTCAAGACATTTTAATTGCTACTTTCAGTTTATCAAAATAAATCTCCTATCTGATTCAATGCTGGTAGATTGCGGAAAGTAATTCGTCTGAAAATGTATATACATATATATAATGGTCAAACGTAACCGCAGCACAGTTTTTAAAATTCTTATTCGCTTGCTGCACATCGTACACTTTTTCACAGTAATTATTATCGCATAGCAAAACTTGGCCTTTAACTAACCAAACGAAGCAGCATTGACCTTAAATCGTCACTAGAATAAAATCTAATGGAGTAATAAAAATTCGTTCCGCGCGTTTCTCGTCAGTAATTATTACTCTGAAAGTTTTCCATTTTCTCTATGTTTGGAGATGCTGGAGCAACTCCAAATTAAAAACTAATTATTACCAGGGTGCCTGTAAAAATTAATGTTTCAAACTTTTTTAATGGAAACCTCTTTATTTTCAAAACATCCTTTATTTTAATTAAAATTTTAACGGCGGCGGAAATAGAATTTATCCGAGGATGTTTTCTCATTTGTCTTAGTTTATCTGAAGAATTGTTTAAATTGCATTTAATCGTACTATTTTTCAGCAACAAAATTGGGAATTTAACGGTTCTTTGGTATTAGTTTGCTATTTGTCTTGCGATTGGTATATGCTAGAATATATTTGTTCTAGCATTTCATTAAACCCAGTTACTAAAATTCAAAAATGAATTAGATATTTTATAGCAAAATTTGAACTATTTATAAACTTAACTTATATAAAAATATCAAGTCTGGAACTTTTTTATACTATTTGTTTAAAGACACAGTTAACATTGACCCCTGAATTCAAAAAGAGAACCCAACCTGGAAACTGACTAAAGTTTAACATTTAATAAAAAAATACTTCCATTAATGGGGTATTGGGATCATATAGAGACATGTTCTGTAAACATTAGTTTTAAAAAATCGTGTCCAATTAACTGGACCTTGCTTGCTGAGTGCGATATTTTACTGATCAACGCTGAGTTTGCAGGACACATTTTTTAATATTATATTTTATATATTGTTCATTTAATGTTTATATCTCGTAGAGTAAATTTCCTTGAAGTTGCTTCATGCAATTAAAATCAAAATGTTTGATAATAATTTCTATCTGACACGGTTAAGCCCAAAAACCATTCTTTCTCGATAAATCGAAATACTAAAAAAGCAAGAAGAGATTCAACACGGATAGTATAGAACAGAGAAAAATACAGTAAGTTTTACAGTGATGCATCAACCCCAAATTATGTTTTTTGCACTTAAAACTGGACTTGTATTCGAAACTCTTTTTCTAAGTTTAATCGACTAAAGTGTATAAGAATTAAGAATTTCGAAATTGAAAAGATTAATTTTTGACAAGAAACATTTTTATGAAGAATAACTTTAAAAATTTAACTTTTGGTTCATTTTCCTGTTGTTAACCCCATCCGTGGATACCCTGTATTTTAAATTATAATTTATAATACTACATTTACCCATCTCCAAAGAGAAAAAACAAAGTCATCCCAATTCAATATTTTTGACATACGAGCTTACGTCCAGAACTGCAACATAAAAAATTCAGCAAATCTCGCTAAAACCGGTTTTCAATAAGGTTTATGGTGGTCCTTTGATTTGATAATTGGCGGTCAAGTCTAAACTTCTAAAACATTCCTGATTTATGAGCCACAAATTATTTCAAATCAAATTAAATGCATTAATCTCGGCGCGGCGTCCAGAATTCTGCACGCGTTTCCTGAGAAAACATGTCTTTATCTTGATGACTATATTAAAATTGAAACTGCTAATTTAATTTGATTTTTCTGGAGTTAAATTTCTACATTTTTGAAGGTTTACCTTCCTCGAACCCTTCAAGTATATCGGCTTTACAGAAACGAATGAATTTTTTAAAAGCATGTTTAAAGTATATTATTTAACAGTTTATTTGGTGTTTGTAAACAAAAAATATTAGACACGTATTGGCATAAAATTGTGTAACAACTCCTATACCTATGGATAATACTTGTTTTTAGTTATCTTAATTATTTTGAGAGGTGTATGGTATTTTCCGATTATAAACAACTTTCTAAAAAAAGGTAAGTAAGTGTTGTAAGGTCTCAAGTTATCATACAAAGAAAAACAAAAGCGTCTATTAATCTACTGAAGATCAAAATTAATGTCAACTTGCCAAGCAGGTATTAGCTGTTGTAAGAGGTTTGAAATATATTCCTAATTCATAATTATATAAATTAAGCTCTGATGATGTAAAGAACTCAATGATTTGCCCATAGACAACAACATACAACCCTATAGCAACAGTGTTAACAAAACACAACTAAATTTGCTTCTCTTACAGAGTCATTAAAAATATGTACTTGGATTATTAAAACTCCATTTACGTATTCTGCTGTTGCACATAATAACTGAAGTGTGGCAGGTGGTAGATCAAAAACCTCATTAGGGTAGTGATGTTCAGACAAATACAAAACAACCCCCACCACTTTTTTCATTGATCTCTCACTTCTCGCGCCTGTCCCTGACACGCCTACTTGACTCTGCTTGATTCTGATTGGTCTTCCCCACTCTTACGTGTGCATCCAGAGGGAGATGTTTTATTTAAGTGTTAGCAGCCAACAGAGCAATTCATTCCTACTGTAGTATCAGTATTTTTAAAAGTAACGAAGTTAAAAAATATATGTTAATTAAAATGAGTTGTCGCCACGTTGTTTTGCAAGAATCTAGTGATCTACATTTTGAGCAATTGGAAAAAATGTCTTCAATGTACGAAGATGAAATACTATATTTCACGGTTGGAGGAAGAAACATTTTCGACGTTAAACAAGCATGGTAGTTAAACAACTTTAATACGCATGCGTCAGTTTTAATATTTATAGCATGACACAAAAAAATTTCTTTCATTATGGATTATATGCATCGGTTAATCATTTTTCAACACAAATTACAAGAGTTGAAAAACAGATAGAAGAATACCAATTAAAATTTGAAATGGTAAAAAAATTTCAATATTTAAAGATATGAAAGTAATTGTAGATATACAAGGATTTAAAGTGGAGAACAATAAGTTAATTGTTAAAGAATTGGCAGCATACGATGGGTTTAAAATCAGCCACCACATATTTAAAGCGCCCTTTTCTATGAATCATTTACCATCAAAACTATACAGCAACGCTATTTGGCTAATGAACAATCATCATTCTATCGATTGGGATGAAGGATTTACTTCTTATCATAGATGTCCAGATGTTATCAGAAATTTACCCGAAAAAGTCGACTTTATCTATGTTAAGGGTGAAGAAAAGGCGGAGTTTGTCAGAAAATATTCTCAAAAACCAGTTACTGAATTTGATGAACAGCCAATTGGAACCATGCTGCTTTTATCATCAGAAAAATCCATGTTTTTGTGCATTAGCAAATGTTTTTCATTTGTATAACTATTTTTTTATGAAATAAAAGATTAGTTTTAAAATATATTTGTTTTATTGGTTAAATATTTCCTTATATATAATATATGTTCGCTTAACTCTAATTGTTTTAAATCATGTATAAATTTTCTTTCATTTTTACTTTTAAGAAAATCTATACATGCCTTAACAGCTAGTTCACATAATTCTGCATGTTCCATATAGTGCAAATAAACTAATGTTTTGAGCTTCACTGCTTTGTCCGTCAAACGCATAAAACTCAGAGCAAGCTTTAGACATTATGAATTCTTCATACATTTCTCTAACAACTTCCTCCATAATTACACTAAAAGTTCTTCCTCTTTTAAAATGTCTTTCACTAGAACGGGATCTTCAATATATTTTTTCAATTTAAGAAGATGACCAAATCCCAATCCCCTTATGTCATGAATAAGTTGAATTAAATCTAATGTTTCACAATAGTTGTCACATGCAGATGCAGCACTCGCATATTCATTCGACAGTTTCTCGTAATAATGACACCATTGTGGTCTGCTTTGCATAGAATCCTGACAATAAGAAAATGATAACAAGTAAAATTCTTTACTTAACTTTTTAACAGCTTTCACTAACTTGCACATGACCACAACACCTTTTTATAGATCGCGGTGGTCCATCTATGCAGTCACCCTCTTGGTTATAATGAGTAAGCTTAACTGTAATTTCTTGTCACGTCTATAGCGTTCTGGTAGCTTTTCCCAAATTTGTAACAACTCCACTGACTCTACAAATCTTCTTAAGTAATTAAGAGGAATATATTTTAGATCACTCACCGCAATGGCGCCGTTAGCGCTAAACAAATAACTTCACCAACACGTTCAATAATATCTTCGGTAGGTACTGTATTCAACGAACCCATCTGACTAAATTTAAGAGATGAAAATGAATTGATTTGTTGGGTTGGCTGCTAGCACTTAAATAAAACATCTCCCTCCGGATGCACACGTAGAGTGGGGAAGACCAATCAGAATCAAGCAGAGTCAAGTAGGCGTGGCAGGGACAGGCGCGGGGAGTGGGAGACCAATGAAAAATGTGGTGGGGGGAGCGAGACTAACCCCTCAATCCCCTCTACTTATGGCAGTTAAAAAGTGCATGCGTTTTCATTTAATAGAAAACGTTGTTTTTTAGAAAAAAGTTAACATAAATTTAATTTATATTTTATAACAGAATATAAAAAAATATTTACATTTTCAGCAAACAAAACACAAGTTTTTTTTATGAAAAGAAAAAGATAAAATGTAAGAAAATACTGACTTTCTGCTATTCTTAGCAATTCAACGCGTTTTACAATTGCTCCAAGACTCTCTTACGCTTTTAGAACATTGAAATTTTTGTACCATATTTTTAATAACTTAACATTTGATCAGTTTTCTTTATACATTTATCCTGTCTAAACCATCAATATCAAAAAAAGAAATAATGAACTTAAAAAATAAGATATGTTCCTATCGCTACTACTGCATGAGCAAATATTTTTCCCTGTTTATTTGGTAAACTTAAAAAGTTAAATTTGTAGGTAGCAGAAAATATGGCAGAGTATAACAAGTCGACATTGTTATTTTGTTGAGTTTTCTGATTTGCAAATTAAGAAAGAAACAAAAAAACTATTCCACCAATATTTTTGAAGCTAAATGGATTACAAGATTATTGTCGATTAAATAATATAAGTAAGCATAACTTTTGGTAACATTTGGAAGTTTTCATAAATAAAATGATATTTAGCGCAGAAAGTCATATTGCTATTTGCCGAAATTCTGGATATACTTATCTAGCCTATTTAAACCCCACTGCGTTTAATATCTCCATTTGCGACGCTCGAGGCAGCTTGTAATCCCATAGTACCCACAGAAAACAAGCTAATATACAAAGTGTGCCGCACTGTCGCATATTATCGCATTTGGACGATAGAATAGTGGCTGAACAGAAGGCGGGGAATTAGAAGTTCAGATAAAAACATATTTACCCAATAGTTGCTGTTATCGGAGATATTCTTAATGATTTATGTAGTTTAAGGGTTCAGGCTTCCACAACTACCGATAAAACAAAAACTTTTCCCCGCTAAGAGAATACATACCCATAGAGGTATTTGAAGCCAGTTTTCCGAATGCACAGCTATTTTAGAGGAATTTTCTAGAAAACCACACGCAGTCGTGTAGAGCATATCTTTTACTAGTATAACATTAAAATTATTTAATATTAAAATAAACTGCTGGTTATTAATAATACAAAAAACACAAAATAAACTTTAAAATATTTTCATGAATTAAGATGGTGAAGTTTTGTCGTCAAGACTTATAAGCAAATTCACTCCAGAGTTAATAAGTTGTTTCTGGTTCTGATAGTTAGCAAGCCACTTATCAGTGGCAGCTCGCCAGGGGACGCGGGTAAAGCGCCGTTTCACCTACATTTTTCAATCAATTTACTTAAAAATAAAAATATTTTTAAAATATTAACCATTTTATAATCTACATTTCTATTATAAAAATGTAGTATGTTTTATATAAATTCACATTATTTACTTAATTATACTATTATTTTTTATCAAAACTAGTGCGTTACATACTTAAAAAATAATAATGACTTCAAATGTAGCGCGCTGAACATTTTTTCATAAGAGCGACTCGTTAAGGAATCACAATCAGCAGTTAACAAATTCCGCTTCAGACTCTCCCCGCATGCCGGCTTTCGCCTTAGATTTGTTTACGGCCGTTGCTATGGCATGGTAAATATTCACCTAATAATAATGCAAATAGAGATGGGAGCGGTATAAAAGTTCTGCTGCAGGCTGCAGGCAGCAGCAAGCGCTTGTTCGCTTGTTATAGAATTAATGTAAATTAGTGCGTTCGGATCATCGGACGCGGAAGCAGTTTTGCATCGTGTCGTGTATCGTGGTACAAAACTGTTTTCTAAGAACAAAAAATATGTTTAAAATCTTATAAATTCATATTATTTCCTAGTATTAAAAAACGCTCCAAAGCTATGGATAATTAACATCATAAAAAGGTAAAAAAATAGCCATTTTGGGCTTGGCACCCGACAATTTTTCGTCTACGGCGCTATTTCACCTACGGCACCTGTTCTTAAATTCACGAGCCGCCACTGCCACTTATTTATACAGAGGCTTATAAACAGGATGCAGTTTTTGTTTCTTTATTGATAAGAAACATATTTTTGTTAAATTAGCTGATATGTATTAAGAAATTGTACTTACTTGTACATTTTAAAGGAGAAAGGGTCTAGAATCTATATAGTAAAACACTCCTTGGTACCGTAATTCCTTAAATTATTGTGTATGTCCCATTAACTTTTTTGTTTTTTGTCTAAACTGTCTATCTATATATAAAAATTTAAAAAAGTTTCGAAATGTTTAATCAAAGATCCCAACATTAATAGTAAAACTTTACAAAATTAATGAGTGTCTTAACAGCCTATCATCAAATGAATGTTTTAAAACAAATTATAATGTATCAATTAGTTTCATTTTTTGTATCCATATGGTCATCTAATATCCTATATATTTTTATGTTAAGGTAGGTTAGGTTAGATTAGGTTAGGTGCAATATTTCCTAATGGATATCAGAAAAAATCAGTTAACTTAACAAATGCGTGTAGAATGCCAGTTAATTTTACTAATAAAGTATAAAAAGATACATAAAAGCATAGAACTGAAAAAATAATTATAAATGCGCTGTGAAAACTAGATCTAAATTTTTAATTCTAAAGAAAATTTGCTAGAAGATATAGAAATGATCAGGTTAGGTTAGGTTAAAAGTGACTGAATGGTATCGACTCTTCACTTCAATTCACGAGTCTTTGGTCCATTGAGGCTTGAACCCATAATTACACTTCCTCTAGCAGCTCTAACTCTTCGGTGACTTCTACCATTGCATTTGGGGAAACATCCCCCAAGTCCTCTGGCAGCAGAATATCTATACCACATATGGAGAACATGACGCTGATAGCCGCTAGACATTTGCACAGCAGATGTCTAGCTGCGTCGTCATCCCGAATTTATAGGAACTCAATTCTTCATTATACTATGATGTTTTAGTTTGAATATGCTTGCAGTTCCCCTTTCTAGAGCTGAATCACACCCGGCAAGTTATCCACCAACAGTAACCACAACAAGGACGATAGCACTGTTCCCTGTAGAGGTTTCACCTATAGAGAAGTTGTCATACTTCTGCTTTCAAGCATTGTTTCTATCCAGCCACACATAAGGAGTTGAATCCTGTTTCAGTAATCGCTCCATATCCTAAAATCCAACAATTCTGTATTTTTTGTTTTTTTTTCAGGAAATTATTTATGTTCTCAATAAAATGGCTGGGAGATAAATCTGTCGACTTGTCAGTTTGGGAAGCCTACGAATGTCGTTCATGATGTGTCCGTAGAGTATTTCCTTCAGGCCTTTTAACACGCTTTTATTAGCTTCATTTGTATGCAACTTACTGTGTATGTAAAAAATCTAGGAAGTCGATTTTAACCTACTTCTAACTATCTTGTCAATTTGAAATTCTGAAGCGTACGTAATTCGGATAACAATACAATAACTTGGTACCAGTGAGCTAATCAGATCAGTACCAAACGGTACCGGTTGATTTTAACCTATTTCTAATTATCGCATCGATTTCAAATTATGCAAGTATATGTAATTCTGTTGACAATACAATAATTTTATACCAGTCGATTTTAACCTATAGAAATTCGGATAAAAAACAATAATTTGGTACGGTTGAGTTGATTCAATCAACTCAGTGGTACCAAAAGGTACCGCTGGTAGGAGCTAGTAAAACCTCGAGTTTCGCCTCATTTGGTTTGTTTTAACGAGTCGATACATAATTTGGTGTTGTTTTGACGAATCTAGTACAATATCAGTAAGATGTTAAAGATATTTTAAAACTAAAAAATAAAAATAAATTAGAGTTAAAAAAAACAGAAAACATGTTTTTATCAGTAACGAACTAAAAATAGAAGATAATATAATTTACTTAAAACATTTTGTTATGATATAGGCATTCTACCCTGTACAATTCAATGAGTATGCCAAAAAGGTGGGCTCTTTTTGGTTACAATTCTTTGAAAAGGATGTACTCTTAAGTAATTTCGATAAAACGCCCCATGCTTTTGGGCATAGTCATCGAATTTTCAGGGGAGGATGCATATATTGTAACAAAATATTTAATTAGTAAATCACATTATGTGGAACTTTTAAGTGCATTGTTGGCAATTTTGAAATAAGAGTCAATATTTGTATTTTTGTAAAATTTTTTTGCAATGTAATAAAACATTTTCCACCAATATCGTTTTACAATACATTATTATCCAATACCTGATGATTGTACATATTACGTTAACTTGTGTTAACTATACTTAAAAACCTAAAAATAAAACAAAAAAAAAAAGATTTATTAAATTAAACGCAAAACTAAAAAAACTAATAATAATTAAGATAAAATACTTGGCAATTAACAATATCAAAAAATATTGAATGCAACTTCCTCCTTCATTTGCATACTTTTCAACAAGTTTTCTAGATTTTCTATTTTAAATATGCTGAAAAGGAATTACTCTAATGGCGCGTTCTTCTGTCCTTCAAAGCTAGCTCCGAGTAAACTAGGTTTTTAAGACGAATTCATAAAAAAAAATCTGATATTTGAGAGGTCAGGCAAACTTGCGGGCCAATGAAGAAGACGAAACCTGCCGGGCTACTTATCACCGAAATGTAAAGTTAACCAGTCGCTAACTTTTCTCGTCGAACGTGCTGGACAACCATCATGCTGGAAATAAATATTCTCTCTCTGTTCAAGGGGTAAGTTATCTAAATGTCTATGAAACCATTGTAGTAATTCCAAATATTTATGTAATTTAGTTTTCCTTCTATAAAATAGGGCCCAATTATTCCATGATTATACGAAATTCCATACCACACACTGATGTTTTTGTAATACTGTCTACGGGAGCATGTGAATGTTGGTTCATTCGAGACGATAATATATGGGTAGAGGTTGTTATTATATAAAAGCTTTTCTTCCAGTAGTAAACAAAGCTTTAAACGGTATTCTTCGTCTCGTTCATGTCTATGAGTTACTTTGAGTTTGAAAGGTATAATTTTATTTGTGTGATATATTCTTTGTAATTCAGACCTAGAGATGTTCTAGTATTTTGACTAATTGAGTCAAGGGCTATTATTGTGCTCACATCATTTTCATCATAACTTTTTTTTCTTACTAGTGACAACACTTCCTGTACTTAGAAATTTCTTGATAATTTGACTAGCAGTCATTTATGCCTGCTACCTTACCTAATGATGTACCTCCAACGCCATAACTTTGAACAATGTAATTTTTTTTTCTAGTATTAAAATCATAATGAAATTATTATTGTATTGGGCTTTAAAAAAATATTTGCTCTTTGACAAGATGCTGTCAAGTATTTTAGACATTTGTCACCTTCGAGGTAAAGGTGAACTTGTTCCAGTGTACGCGACATGGCACTTACGTAAAAAGGAAGGTAGAAAAAAGAAACTTCTGAATAGAGTTTTATATGAAAAATGACTGCTGGCAGAATTATTAAGAAATTTCTAAGAATAGGAAGTGTTGTTCATAATTGGGTTACCACGTATTTTATCTTAATTATTGTAATTTTTTTCAGCTTGGGTTTTATTTAATAAATCTATATCTTTTCCGGATTTTTAGTATACTTGGGAACTACATTTCCTAATACAATGTAATATGTTCAATCACCAGAAATTGTAATACAATTTTGGTGGAAAATATACTATTACATTTCAAAAAGTTTGACAATAACAAATAATATTGAATAGAAGGTTCTATTTTCAAGTCATATTACCTACTAGTTTCATTTCTGAACAACTTTTTTTACTAAAAGTTTGTTCTATTTTAAACAAATAAGAGTACTTTACTCTTGGCAATTTTTCATATTTTTAATTATAACTGTATAATACCAATCCGAGTGAAATTTCATATTACTCAGTTCTGGACGAAGTGAGGCATGTTCACAAAATTCCATTTTCAAATTCAAAAATGTTTGATCCATCTGTCCTATCGTAACTTTTATTGCAGCTTTGTAAACATTTTCAATAATTCCAACAATTTTTTTTAGTGTATGTTTAGTGTTACTTTCCTATATCGGTAATATTTATAATATATAAATTAATGTAACAAATTAGAAAAAACATTTTAAAAGCTCACGTCATCGAGTTAGTATAGTTTCAATGTGAGATTTTTAAAACTGATCATATTCGCATAAAATTTTATCGTATATTTAAAACATATTTTGGTGAGCTGCTGTCTTTCAGGATACATCTCAAAGTATTTTTCAGGTACTGCTTTTAAATATAATATTATAATAAATATTTACTCTTCATAAATGTACTAAAACTGTGCAATTTTTATAGTATGCTTGCCATAATTTTATCAACATTTTGTAATATTCTTAGTATTTCCGCAATAAAGAGAAATTTAAAAATAATAAATTCACGTTAAAATCCGACAAAACTAACATTAAAGTAAGATATTAACAGCACTGGAGTTAACGCGCCTCAAAATATATTTGGGAATCTGTTGTTGGATTTCAAGTACACATTTAATAACTATTTAATTATAATAATTGTTTTTTCTCATAAGAAATTTTCCTTTTTCAATACACAAACTGAAACTACGCTGCTTTGATGATATGCAAAGGGTCTAAGAAAATATTAAATTTATTTTTTCTAAACTACGTAAATAAAGAGATAAAAATAAATTTGAAAAAATCGGTAAATTTGCTTTTCCCCGAACTTTCCTCGTAATAGTACATATACAAAGTATGTCATCTTTTATTCCTTTAATACATGGAAGCATAGATGTTGGGGGCCGTTCATTCATTATGTAGAGGTCCCGAGGGAGTGCGGGGTTTTAAAAAAACTCTACATGGCTTCCGAGGAGGGGGGAGAGTAAAAACCATTTCGCAATTCGCCTAGTAGTTAGATATGAAAATTGGGATCTTTTTTTTTAGTCAGCAATCAATATTACGAATTCAGACCCCCGGATCAAAATTTTGTTACATATTCACTGATATATGAAAGCGAGGACTGTAGGTAAAAATTTATTTAAGAAGGAGAAGGGGGTCTGAAAAATCTTACGGCCCCAAGTCATTATGCGTTTTTCTTTTAATTAAAGAAAGAATAATTCTGGTAAAACTTTGTATTATTATGCATTTAATAAATGCCTTTAATACTATTTTTTATATATACATCTCATTTAGGTAAAGTAACCCTAGTACTACATCAATCAGTTTTTCTATCAAAACTGGAAAGATTCCTTCCTCTGACAATTTGAAGGGCTGGATTCCATCCAAGGTTCCGGGCATCATTTTTACTGCAATTAATGATGGTAATGGTTCAAATTCGACGGTTCAGCGCTCCCAGTTCATAAACAGGCCAAACTTTTCTTATTGCTTTATTCTAGTTAGTTAAAGCAGTTCTATATTCATCCCATTCACCTGATATTTTAGCTCGACTGAAGTGTCTTCGAACTTTATTTCTTAATTTCTTTAGGCTATTGCTCGACCATGGCGTATTTGTATTGTCAGCTAATATGAAGAGATCATGTTGGTTGTTTGTTAATTGGTGTAAATGTATGACAAAGATTGGCTTGTAGGGTTGGATCGGTTTAATCGGTGGATTAAACAGCAATTAAATATTTTAGTTTATTATGAAAATATTCCAGACTGTATTTTGTAAATTTTTTTGCGATGTTTAAGGCCATCAGTATATAAGTTATATTATAGTTTAAAAGATAAAAGTGCAAATATGTACACATTTCAGCCAATTTTCATGTAATTTTAAATTCCTGAGTAAAATTTACATAAACGATAGTTACATAGAGCAATGTTTTATGTAAATTGTTTTAAATTCCGGTTATGACATGCTATGTTACAAGCTTGGGATTTTATCCAGATAATTTATGGTGAAATTGATATTATTTTAGCACACTTTTAATTTTGCGTTTATTCAACTAATGTTAGAGCGAATACATATAATAAGAGATTTAGTTTAATTTTTGGCATATGTTTACCCTCAAAAGAGATTTTATTTAACACTTAAGCTTTAGATTAGTTCTGCTAAGCACTGATTCAAAATCCTTATTATTGTTTTATCAAAAATGAGTGCCGCCATATATAGGTAGAAAATCAAAACGGTACACAAAAAAAGAAAAAGAAGTCTGTGTAGGAAGGAGTTTTGTATTTTATCTGCTGACAATTTATGGAGTTCGTTAATATAAAACTACCAAACACATAGTAGATATAAAGTGTGAAGTTTACTTCTTTTGCAAAAAGACGAGCATTAATTACATAAAAAGAACCGTTTCGTTAATATGTCTCAATATTTTAATGTATGATGGGCCTTGATTTATTTTTACAAAAAATATACTGATGTTTAAACAGATTTATTTCTGGTTAATGCATTGTATCAAATAAACATTTTTAAAGGATTAATATTAATCTATAGAATTAATGTAGTGAGCACGCACTTTTAATATTTTAACTGCAAATAGCAAAAAGTATGCCAGATTGAAACATTTTTGAAAAACTAAAACAATCATTACCTCAATAAAAATTTTAGTGTCTCGAGAGAGCACTATATTGTTTTAGTATACATTATAGCATTATTTAAAGAATAATAAAAGTATGTCAAAATGTCTGCCTAAAAAATCGGTCATCTGTCCTGTTTTTTTAATCAGTGACAAGCAGAAAAGAGTGATTTGCTATACAATGTTTACTTAAAAAACAAGATTTTTGAAAAAGCAACACAAATGAACTGTAGAAGCAAACAGAAGTAATTTGAGAGAATCTACGAATCTAACGTGTAGTTTTATATTCTCTGGCAAAATATTATTTTTTATTATTGTTGTTATTTGCGTTATTACTTCTGGTTAAAATATTTATTATTTAGGATATTAAAGATCTTTTTTAGATTTTTGTTGTTATGTATTTTATTTTCTCGCCGCTTATCTATCTCTTCATCCGATTTATTATTGTTTTTGTGATTAATTTAAACTGTGCTTTAAATCAATGATCGGCGTAAGATATGTTGATTATAACAAAAATATAATACTTCTTGTTTACACCACGGAAATATATAAGCTCAGTATAAGCCCCTCAATGGATGCAGTAAGTATATTACTGATTTTTTTGTTTGTCCTGATTATGCCTTTATTTTATTTAAATGAGGAATAATCTACTGAAATTTTGCATTTTTATGGATTTAATAATTGCCTTTAAAACTATTTTTATTTAGGTAAAGCAATCTTAAATCTTTAAAACATATTAATTCACATGGCGGCAATGTAGTAAATATCATGCAAAACATACCAAACTTTTTCTTTTTGATTTGTTTGATTTAAAGTTTTTCAACAATGATGGAATTTTATATAATAATTATTAAAGACAAGAAAATCTACTGACCTTTAACTTCTAGGGATCCAGGAACACTTCAGCTTGGTTACAAAACATCAAAATACAGATATTTGTAATACAAAATCTGCCTTTGCGAATCATTTGTTATCCTCAAAACATCGTTTTTCCATATCTGAAAATGTAAATATAATTCACGAATGCGATAAAGTTAAAAAGTTGGATCTTTTGGAAAAGATGAAAATAACAAAAGCTAAAAGATCCCCATTTTCCCTGCGTTAGTGAAGTGTTAAATTTTAAGCCTCATTTGATTTTTAACAATATTTCAAAAGAATGACTATATATTTTTATTTTGCATACTTAACCTTCAAGCTTTTTCTGTCATTTTCACCAATTCTTCTTTTTATTAATGTAGCATGTACTTTACGACAGTTAGTCAAGCTCATCCTGAACAATCTCTTCTTTTTTCGTTTTGACGTATCACCTCTCATCAAATAAATTTACATCGACGTCTCTGATTGGTCATTCAAGCGTAGCCTTGTTTCGTATTTTATGGTTTCTTTGTTTGGTTATGTTTGTTTTATGTACTTTGTAAAATGTGTTTTGTTTATGGCAAAGTTATATATTATTTAATTGTATTTTCCGTTGTAATGTATATTCATTTTAGGTCTGATGATGCCCGTCAGGGCGAAACATAGAACCTATTCTTAATTTATAAACTTATTTTCGACTGAGACCTAGACTTTGTGTATATATTTTTTAATTTGTTTATTAAAAAATTGGCTAATATAAAAGAAGATTTAGTTACTTTTGGTAGATATTTGAGATTTCATATTGGAGTAATAAATATTAAGTACTAAGCTAATAATTATTAATGTCAATAAAGCGACTTGTTAGTTTGTATAACTTAGAAGTTATTTAACAAAATTTGAATATTAAAATTTTCCTATTTACAACACGCACTAGGACTTTTAAATGAGCTATACATGAATGGACATTTTGATATGTTGCTTAATAATTTCTAAACGGTGCAAAATATCAAAACAATCAAACTTGGACCAACAATTTACAGAATAGTATTAGTAATAATATTTTATGTTTGCAGAACCAGATTAACTTCTGAATTTTTTTATCAACCTAGTCAGAAGTCATTTGGAAGTTAACTTTCTGGAAACAGATATTAACAACGTATAAAATCTCCAAAGGCAAATACAAATTAAAAGAAACATCAAATTCGGCCTATTAGGGTCGGATTCGTAGGTTACCTAGACAAAAGCTACTAAAAAAATTACTTTTAAATTAAAAAACTCTAGATTTTTATTCCGCATCAACACAGGTCAGCGTTTGGAAAACCATGAAAAGAAAAATTGATGAATCACCTAAAACTTGTAAATAGCAGAAACTTTTCAGCAAAAATAAAAGGGCAGAAATTACTTCGCAGAATATTATCTTCATTCGTAAGATAACTGTTGTCTTCTTCAAATAGGCATCTTATAATTTTTGTCCGGGTCAAGAAACGTATTGCACTAAATTCAATTTTATGAAAATAATCTTGGTACTTTTTATCCTTTTCGTTAATAAATTAATATGAAACTGATAAAATACCTAAAACCAAAATTAAGCAACTGGTCATTTTAGCATCTTAATAGGTAAGCTACAGACTCGTCCGATATTAATTAATATACACCCTCTATATTAATATATTTTGTATTGGAAAATTAAATACGTTTGTCTTAATGTGAATTGGCTAGGGGTAGAATTGTATCCGCAGCCATTATCAACATTTCACAATGTTTTGCTTGATGTCTTTGACCGGGCTTTTCCATTACATCTGATTAAACGTAGACAAAAAAAATGAAAATCATGGTTGACTAAAGGGTTAAAAATATCTGCAGCTAGTCTTCGATGCCTTAACTAGATTAAAAAGTTCTGTGACCATTTAGGTTTTATTTCATACCGGAATAGGTATCGTAGGATTTACCGTAGGTTAGTAAAAGCTACAAAAAACTTTTATTATGACTTTCTGGTGCGAAAAACAGGCCAAAAGAGAGTTAGTGCATTATTAAAGAATTGCAAAACAAATCTGGTAGAACTGGCTCTGATGATAACATTGATCTAGATTTACTAAAGCGTTTTTATTGCAGTATTGCGGGTAGATTGGTCCAGAAGTTGACTGTGGGAGTTGATACTCTCTCTTATTTGAGGGATTTTTCTGTGCCTGGCTCTTTTTAGTTCTTCCCCACGCATAGCCAGGAGATTAGGGAGACTCTTCTTGGTATCAAAAACAGGAAAACTCGTGGAGATGATGAAATTTCAGCTGAAGTTCAACGATGTCGGAATGTGCTTTGGATGCCCTCGCTTTTGCCATTAATCATTCCTCGTCTAAAGGAGTCTTTCCTTCATGCTTAAAATTGGCAATAGTGATTCCTTTGCATAAAGGCGGGGACGGCAACCCTCGAATTTTCATCCTATTTCTCTATTATGCACTGTTTCCAAGCTTATGGAGAAATTTGTTAAGAAGAGAGTGTGGAAGTATCTTGAGGCATTTAACATCCTTAACCTCAGTCAATTTGGACCTCAAAACACAGAAGGGACTCACGATGCAATCTTTACTGCTGTTTAAGCTCGAATTGTATGGTTTCAAGTGTTCGTCACAATTGTGGTTTTCTTCATATCTCTCAAGCCGATGTCAGTCGGTAACTGCTTCTGATAGGCGGTCTTCGTCATTAAACATAAGTTGTGGGGTTCCGCAGAGGTCTGTTTTGGGCCCCCTCTTATTCTTAATTTATATTGATGATCTTGTGAGGGTTAAAATATCAGGAAGATTTACGCTGTTTGCTCATGATACATCGATTATATGTCATAATAAAGATATTGATCAGCTTAGGAAAATAATAACCCATGACTTGTTGGAAGTTAAGCGATGGTTAACAGAGTTTCTTTTAATTTCACAAAAACTAATATTATTGGTTTTAAGTGTGACATGCAGAACTTAAAATTGGATGGTGATCCCCTCAATGACAGCCATGTGACAAGGTTTTTGGGTATATTTGTTGACAAGAGTTTGCGCTTGGAGGATCACATCTCGAGTTTGTGTAAAAAGCTTTCTTCAGGCTGGTTTGCAATTGGAATGAATTGATAATATTTTGGTACAAATTTAAGATGGCAGAATAAAACAAGCGGCCTAATACAATTTTAAACAAATCAGTGTAGACAACTATTTACTAAATAGATCTTAAATTTTGCATAAAAATCAGGTGTGATATGGAGATAAGCTATTAAAATTTTAGTACGAATTGGAGATTGCGAAAAAAAAATGGGAGCCTAATAAAATGCTTAAAAATCGGTGTAAGAAAATAATTACTCAATTGACTTAAAATTTCGCTCAAAAATTAAGGCTGATATAAGGATGAACTGGTAAAATTTTCGAACGTATCTAATATGGCGAAGCAAAAAGGTCACCAAGTAAATTGTTTAAAATGCAGTGGAAATAATTTTCTTATTCAATAGTTGTTGTTGACTTGAGTCTGGATTTAGACTTGTACAAATCCTTTTGCAAATTAAATTCTTATGACAAATAAATTGATTTTTTATTCAACTTTTACCAACTTCACAAATACAAAAAATCGTCTCTTTTAAATGCAAAACAGTAGTCGAATAGTCCACATGTAGACTTGAGAGGTGAATATGAATATTCAAGGCATTTTTTACTGTCACAAGCTGCGTCAAATTACTACGGCTTGCAATTCCAGTCTTAGAATAGAAATCGCCTTGATCGGAGAAACTCTTGCTCTGGCCATGATAAGTGAAGTTTCAATCTTTTCGCTGCTAATTACTCGATTGTAAATAGCTGATGCAAATGCTTTTTTACTTGTTACTTGCATCACAAAACACGTGTAACTTCATTTTTTCTGCTTTAGGAATATGGAATGAATAACATCGAAGAATGCTTAAATCTGCAACAAATCAAGATCATTTAACCAGAATTTCCATACTTTATAAAGTTTTTCTATCTACGTATGCTATCATCCCAACCGATCTACGCCGCTACGCCATATGTCTTAAATAAGTATTCTGCGTCGAATTGACAAATTGACTACCAAACCTAACGGGTCAAAAACTGACATGACAATATTTAGACCTAAGATGATGATGCGGACTTGATGAAGCATCTATCTAACCTCAGCACAATTTTTATTTTGCTTAGGCCAAATCTCATAAGTACCTTAACCAGAGGCTGCAAAAGGTCAGGACTAGAGAATATCATTCATTCTCATTCCATTGGAAGTCTTCGGAGAGCTGCAGACCTACTCTCAGATAAATGTTTAGAGTCGGAGGAGTTCCATAAGAGTTCAATTTCATATCTATCGTCAACTTGTCGTGCTGTCTGCCTCATATTGTGCAGTGCTCTCCTTTCTTTTGGGTTACCGAAGATATGTTGGATACTCCAAATGCGTCTGTCAAAAATGAATTTCGAAATAATTGATTTAATTCTCCTTCGTATATTTCGTGTTCACAAATATAAAAGGAAAAATGGGTTCTGAAAAAGTTGGAATGCTTTTCAGTATACTGTCCCTGAAAAATCCAGCCTAACATAGTTTTAGTAGCCATAGTTTAATAAGCAGTGCCTTGAGACATCTGTCTAGGTACAGTCAATCTTATATTATCTTGGCCAATCAAAGGTGGTCTTGAATAGGTAACTAAGTGTGAGAACTGTTCCCAACGACTTTTTAAAATGTGTTGATTTGGAAGAGCAATATTTTTCAGAGAACGGACATATATTTTTAATTTAACAGGTTTTATTCATTTAAGTCTAGAACGAGAAGATTGTTGACCTATTTTTACAATAACTGGTGTTTTTATTTTGCCATTATATTTGATATTTTCGATAATATCTCACAGTTATTAAGACAAAGTAAGACAAATACTTATCGAACTACTTGTATATAATATCCTATTACTAGAATTGTTATGTAAAACCCAGTGGAATTCTGACGTAAGAATTCTCATATGGTCTGTTCGGCATTTTATGAGACACATTGTATTATATTACAATGTATATTGTATTTTTTTTGATAATTAAAATGTCACTTTTACCGACTACCTACTTAAAATCCTTGCATTAAGCCAAAGAGGTCTAGATTTTCAGATGATGAATAGATTAGAAAACTTGTATTCAAATTCATGGCCACGGTAAAGTAAGCTATTTGCAAATCTTTTCGAAACAATTGTTTAATCATTATTTAATTTAAATAAATATATTAAAAAATTAGCCAAATGTGACTGTTTGTTTTAGCTTAATTGAACTTTTTTTGAAAAATGCAATTTTAGTAAGTATAAAACAGAAATGACAGCAATGTGGAAAACAGTTACACGCTGTATAAGTTTATTTTTACTAATACATACAGTAATTTCTAACCTCAGATATTTTGAGTTACTTATTTGAACGCGTATTAAGTATTTAAGAACAAAAAAAGGCATAAAATAAGGAACAGGCAAAATTCCAACTTTAACTATGAAAACTTTGATCTGGGGACTGAAAACTACAACATATTAAATTTTCAGGAAAATTGGCTGAAAACCATTTCTGGTAAGGATTGTGCGGGTCCTATGTTTTACCCGAAACTTGCCTAGTTATGAATGCTCCCTTTTTATCAGAAAAATGAAGATCACCAAATAGTTATTTAGTAATATATTTAGTACGTATATAAATTATTATCTTTCATTCCCTTATAAAGGGAGGGATTCAAGGGACGATAATTCCGTATAATTGGGTAAAACTGACCTGTAAAGCAGCTTAACAGAGAGTTCCCTCATAATGAATCATTTTATTTATTAAGGGAATGCAAAATAGCATATTTTGTATATGTACTATACATTATATATTATATAACTACATACTGAACTAAATTACATTATGTTTCACTCTCCTAGATTAAAGGAACGAGTAGTAGTTCCTGGTAAGGTCAATTTACGGATTTGTTTAAATAAAATCCACAACAGCTTTGTTAACTCGCCTGCGATTTTTGATATTTCCTATACGCAAATACTATGATTGTCAAACCCTTGCATGTACTGTAACTATTCATTTTACAGAAGTCATTGATGTGGACAATGCAAACCGCAATTCAACTGGGTTTTGTCGTATTTAAATTAAGCTTGCTTTTATGAAAAAATTATTTAGAACGCAACATTAAAATATCATCCGCATTTTATGATATAAGATTTTATAGGTGAAAGAGGGACAAAATATTTCGTGAATGTGCAATGATATAATCTCGATTTTGTTGGGTTAAAAACGGATATTTGAATGATATTTTTTTTTTCTATTTTATAATGTACGACATTCTAGGAGTTTTGAGGAAAAATATCGAAACTGCTTATGCATTTGAAAACAAAACAAATTTACCAAGTGTGGTACAGAGAAATATTTTATAAAACAAATAGGGAATAGCGATAATTGTGTGCGTAGATAGGAAAGACAGTAGAAACAGGAATAGCAATAATTGTGTGCGTAGATGTTTTAGATATTCTGCATTTTTTGAATAAAAACTCTTCTCGGTGCATTATTTCACTTACATTTTATAACAATTTCAAAATATAACTTTTCATTAGTTGAGATCTGACAACTTTATTTCGGGAAAAAAAGTCCTCGCTTACTAGAACTGAGATGTTGCTTCTACAATATCTTTTCGAAGGTCCAATTAGACATTCAT
Organism: Kuschelorhynchus macadamiae; assembly: GCA_030620095.1. Classification (NCBI taxonomy): domain Eukaryota; kingdom Metazoa; phylum Arthropoda; class Insecta; order Coleoptera; family Curculionidae; genus Kuschelorhynchus; species Kuschelorhynchus macadamiae. The sequence continues at coordinate 80,507 of JAUTXW010001307.1, forward strand.
TTTAAAAGAACATTGACAATTATGCTAGATTTATAGCTCAAAATATACTTATCCGATTGACTTTTAATTTTGTTCAAAAACCAAGGCTCAATATAATATAAACTGGTAAAATTTTGATGTGAAGCCGTTATGGCGGAACAAAATTGCCACCAAAATTCAGTCCCTACCAAAAAACTATTTATCCAATTCGAATTGTATGCAAAATAAAGTGTGAAACAAAGATAAACTAGTTAACTTCTAAATAATAAGCGGCCTAATAAAATGTTTAAAAATTCGGCAAAATTATGTTATCTGATATACAATCTCCAAAATAATAACTGACATAATTTATTTTTTACAGAATATGTAATTGAATTTATTAAAAATACATAGTAATAATAATATTTGTTTTGAAATATCGGTAAACTGACTTTACCCGAAACTTCCCTTATTATGAATCCTTCCTTCAGCATGTATTAATTTCTTGACATGTACCACACATGTACAAATTATGTTATCTTTCATTCCCTTAATAAATAAAAGGTTTCATTACGAGAGAGATTCCGGGTAAAGCTAATTTATCGATGTTTTGCTAATACTTTATCGCTTATGTTTCAAATTGAACTCTCTGTTTATTTTCACTGCATTTGATATCTAGGACATGTTTAAATAATACTATTAAACATCACGGGTACATAATCATATATCCTGGGTAACATGTTACTGAAGAGGTTAAAAACCAGTAACCTTCACATTTAATATAATTTGTTTCATAAACGTTCATATATAGGGTCACCCTAAAATTACATTTCCACTGATTTTTTTTTGAAATTTTGCTAACCCGCCGTTTTGTTCCGCCATATCGCATTGTTGGATATTTCTTTGGTAGTTTTTCTGCTGTGCAGCGAGCAGACAGACAGACAAACCGACGTAAATGGGAAAACATGTTTTTTTTTTGGCATCTAGGGATTCTGAAACATGAAGATCTGTAAAATTATATGTAGCATTGAATACAGGTTGAAGTTACAGGGAGTGACGAGTGTAACATAGCAATATTTGGAATTTAAACGCGAATTTCCCAAATGAAAAATATATGCAAAAATTATTATTGTGGTGGACGTAAACTTAAGCCTTATTCATAGATAGTTGATGCATTATTTCTTCCTATCAGTGCAGATTATAACTGAGTTACGTGCATAATCAGAATCAGAGCCGGTTCTACAGTATTAATATCAAACTTATCTAATATAAACGTTCTTTTAAAAATATGATTGAAATATTTAAGTATATTTTCATCTGATCAGGCAGAAACCTCTTCCTATAATAATTTAGTTAATGATCCACGATGACTTATGACACCAAACGTATTCGATCCAATGCGTGGCTGCACAAAGGAAGACAGCAGACTCCTCGGAGTAATATTTTACATTAACTTCCAAATTTATGCTTTACGGTATTAGAGGGGAATATAGGATGTCACTCGCTACATTAGCTTGCTATTTAGGAAGACTATGTTATGTATTATGATTATAAATCTGTCTATTAGATGTCTAAACATCCATTTAGTGTACGTGTGTGTTAAAGTATAAATAACCGGACACAGTTTATAATCAATTATCGAGTATTTATCTAAACTGCTGGCCACTTGAAACAGTTCATATGCATTTTTTGGTAAAATTTAAGTCCGAATATTTTTAAAATGAAACGATATACTAAGGTGCGGTTTTCAGCTGTATCTTGCAAATTTTATTATATATAGCCGATGTCAGGCAAAAAACTTACCTAAGCTAAAAAGTTATTCATACAGGGTGTTAAACAAAACTATTTGTTCCGAAAATCTACAAAAACAATTTTTTAGTTCTAATTGTCAGATTAGCGTAATCCTTGGTGAAATTGTAAAAAATAATTTCAAAGTTTCTTTAAAAATTTGAATATTTTTTGAGATATGATTTTTTTCGTCAAAAAATTTAATTTTTTCTACATAACAAGCTGTAACTTTTTATTAGTCATTTGATGTAATTTTTTCTTGCTAGAGGGCCCTTAAGTGATATTTTTTTATAATATGCACGGTCTGCACTACCCAGATAATATACAGGGTATGATAAAAATTTGGCAAGGTTAGTTAAAAACCTAGCAATCCTAAAGATCATGCAGGCATATTTCAACAACCTGTAGCACAAAAAAGAATCTAAATTTCAAGTTTTTACTTAGGTTTTAGGGAGTACCGAGTACTTTCTCCAAAATGTTTTTAATTTTTTCTCGAATTTTGTTATTTTAATAAATACAGGTGTTGATTTTACAGCCAAAGTTACCAACATCGGGTAACACAAGAGACATGTAACAGGCTGCCACCTTCTTAGTTTTAAAAATATCCAAAAAATTAAATTTAAGACGTTTCTATAACTCGAGAAGAAATAAGTTGTCTATAAAAAAGTGATGGGTGGTTCCGGTTTTACCGGAACTGACCCTTACTTTTTTATTTTAAATAGAACCCTGCACATTTTTATTACCGATCGCATTCAGCTTAAAATTAGATTATCAACGATATATCACTAGGTAAATAAAACTAAAAAGGTGGCAGCCTGTTACATGTCTTTTGTGTTACCCGATGTTGGTAAATTCGGCTGTAAAATCAACACCTGTATTTGTTAAAATCATAAAGATAGAGAGAAAATTAAAAAACTGTTTGGAGAAAATATTCACTACCACTAAAAAATTAAGTAAAAACTTTTAAATTTGAATTATTTTTTATGCTACAGGGTGTTGAAATATACGTACATGATCTTTAGGATTGCTAGATTTTTAACTAATCTTGCCACATTTTTTTCACACCCTGTATATGTTCTCCCTAGTGCAGACCGTGCACATTATAAAAAAAATATGAGTTAAGGACCCTCTAGCAAGAAAACTTTACATCAAATGGCTAATAAAAAGTTACAGCTTATTATGTGGAAAAATTAAATTTTTTGACAAAAAAATCATATCTCAAAAAATATTAAAAATTTTAAAAAAAGTTTGAAATTGTTTTTTACAATTTCACCAAGAATTACGCTAATCTAACAATTAGAACTAAACAATTGTTTTTGAAAATTTTCGGAACAAATAAAAAAATTGAAAAATTTGCTGTCTAGTTTAACTCCCTCTATAAATAACTTTTTAGCTTAGGTAATTTTTAAGCCTAACATCGGTTATATGTAATAAAATTTGCAAGATACAGCTGAAATCTGCACCTCAGTATCTCGTCTCGTTTTAAAAATATTTGAACTTAAATTTTACCAAAAAATGCAGGTGAATTGTTTTAAGTGGCCAGCAGTTTAGTTGGGAGGTAAAATATATAATTCTAGCAGATCCCTCGGTATGTTACTTTTGAAATGATATTGGAGGAACGAGTCAAAATACATCTATAAAAATATAATATAAAACTTCAAGAAGCTTGTTAAATGTGATATATTTGTACTATACTTAGGCGGTCATAAACATCGTTAATTTTCATAAGTTTGCTTTATTCATTATCGTTCTAAATCGATACCAAAATACTACCAGGCGATCCTCATATGAACGTTAATTTTTGATCTGTCTAGTATATTTATAATCAGCAAGACTCGACCCATTTGTTACAGGGTATTACAACAAAACCAAAATTGGTGTTAATTTTAAAAAACACTAAATATGCAGACTACACTAAAAAATACAATAAAAAAAATGTGTTTAACTTGTTTATATATTTATAAAAATAAGAACGTTAGTAAGTGGCACATTTATAACCGAAAACTCTGTACTTAAGGCCATTTTACATGCTGCAGTTCTTCTTTGCAATATGCAATAGTCTTGAACAAAGGCATGCGCAGTTTGACAAAAGATACAAATGTCTTGCCACTGCGCATGCTTTTGTTCAAGACTATTGCAACTTGCAGGAAAGAATTGCAGCATGTAAAACGGCCTTTCGCTAGAATACATGTAAAACCTGTGTAATTTTTGTAGCAATGATTGAAGATGTATTACGGAAATGTATATATGCATATATTTGGAACCAATACCCAAACAAGAATATATAATGCACATCAAAAACGCTCTCGAGGGACCAGTATAGCAACCGATAATTTTAAGGTTATAGTTATGGCAATACCAAAGGCAAAAAAATACTTCTATACATAATTATTTTTAGAAAGTAATGTTGTACAGGATCTAAAAATGAAGTCTGCATCTAAAGCATCTAACAAAAAACTGTCTGTGAAAAGGCGGTTTATTTCCAACTTTTTTAACTTCCGGAGATCCTGGAAAGAGATAACATATCTACCGGACAAAATAGGTCATTCAGAAACATTTTATTATAAAATGCTTCTTATACTGGCAACGCGCTACTTTTATTATTCAGTTTTCACTTAATTTTGACCAGATGTTATCCGGCAGTTTTTTACTTGATGTTTTCAGACAGATAAACTCTCTGTCAAATAAGAATAATATATCGTCTAATTTCCATCATATATTGTTATGACTCAGTTTTTCAAAGAAATCGACCATATATTGTTATGACTCTTTTTCCACGCATGTCGGAAATACTATGTTTTCTTTTAGATAGTATATCGTTAGAAAATTTAATCGTTGTAAAAAGTGGAGAAGGAAATAAGAGTTGAGAATAAGTTACATTTATGGAATATTTTAAGAAGCATGATCCTAGTTGCGACGAATTAATCATGAGAAAGTCTGTGAGGATTAGCACACCAAAATGTTATAAAAATAACATAAATCACTTCTTTGTTATTGATGGGCAGTAGTAAGCAAATATTATGAGAAGATACCCTGAATTATATTTTCGTCAGCCTTAAAGAATTTCTAGAGCTTCTTTCCATGTTTTAAGATGTAACGTTTTTTAAATAAGTAGTTTGCATCTCAGGCTTCTAATACTACATATTCTTTATACCTAGGATGACTATTTTGCACCACGCCTCGTGGTAAAAAAATCATATTTGTTATAATTTATATTTAAATAAGTTCTATTTCCATTTAAGGATTCTAAAAAACCAATTTTTGCAACGTTTTTTTGATGATTTACTAACAAATGTTTTTTTGCTAGTCATGACAAAAACTGTTACTTTTTATCTACTATTTTTGATATCTCTAATGTCTTGTGTTAAATCTAGACTGCTACGATCCTATTTCCCAAAATTGTTTTTAGGAAAATTGTATTTTTAAACATATTATGTAAAATAAAGCGTATTGAAGTGATAAAATTAAATATTTAACAGCTTTTCAAACAATATCTAGCTCGAATGCAACAGCGAAATCAGAAAATATCTTAAAAGATTTATGTCTGGCAATCGTAAAACGTTGTGCTTTCGTTTCGGAATGCATGCATAAATATTACATGGTTATATATATTACGTACAGCCATACAGCATATCAAGCAATTTTTTTACAAGTAGTAGTATTTTAATTGTTTTAAAATCTGCAAAGATTTTTTTACCTCTGGAAATTCTATCCACCCAATTTTTCCGAAACAAACTTTTTTTTACTTATTAAACTGACTTTATCCGGAAATTGCGTTTCACAAGGTTGTTTAGTAATATGTATTTCATATAATTTAAACGTCAAGATCTCTCCTTTCCTGTGAGAAAAAATATATTTATAAGAAAAGAAATTCTGGTTAAGGGCATCTACAGAGCTGTTTTACCTAATTTCCTCATGAACAATTAATCAATATTTTATTAAATACATTCGTACAGCAACGAGTACGCAGCTAAAGGACATACGAACTAATTATATAATATTATCCGGGAAAACGCCCATTTTTTTAAAAATTTCACTGTGCTCTTTTAGGACTTAACCAAAACAAATATTAAATTGTGATAGTCCACTGTAATGTGAAGGTACCAAGTTTTCAATACTTTTATGCATTTGAAATATTAAATAGTTTCGAAAATATTTTATAGGGGGTTACAAATATAATCTAGGTATGTTAAAATGTTTTACCTAAAAATAAGTATTGGTTTTTGTACAATTTCAACATTTTGTTTTCCTATAGATCAACTAGTTGTTTTATGTACAGAAATCCAAGTAATAATCTTTTTTTGTTTGCTGCATCACAGAATAAAGAAAAATATTTTTGGACCCAAACACAAATACAGAAATTTAGATAAAAAATGTTTTAAACAATAATTAGATTTTGATTCCTTCCGACGGCAACATAAACTAAACTGGATTGGAAGGATAATGAATATTTTTCCGTATCTGACAGATGTACCCCCTTATCAACTTTTATATTTTTATAGATATCCAAAAAAGATAATTACTAAAATTCCTTTACGATTTTTTTAGTGTAGTTTGTCAGCCTCCAAAGCTTTACACTTTTACAAAAAAAATCAGCGAATCAACAATAAAAATTCCTGTATATACTTTTTGTAAATATGTCGATAATATTGCGAAGAATTTTTTAATTTTTATTTTAATAATAAAGTGTGGTAGTAACTAATCGTTTATTACCATAGCAGTATTTAAATAAAGTCTTAAAACGACTTAATACATGTATGCTTCAAACAATTTAAAATCTATTAGATCAGCCCCTTCTATTTAATTAAAATTTCTCCCAATTAGCGGCTAAACATATAACATTTAGATGATGTTTTCAAAAATTATGGTTTGGATGGATAAACTGTTTGAAACGTCATCCTACAGTTATTGGCAATTTTTTTTCCAATTCAAACATTTGCTTTTTAAGCTATCGAACCATGCTCTTTAGAATTTAATAAATAAATTTAATTTAGAATCTATTTATTTTGATAGCATATAATTAATGTGAAGCTAACAGGTATTTTGTACGCAATATTTTTGTGCTTGTTAAAATGTTTTGTTCTTTTACAGGCAGAAATCCAAGTAACAAAATTTTTGTTGCTGTATCACAGAATACGAATGTTTTTTGTGTAGTTTTGCGGATATACAGGATGTTTATTTTTTCTGAAATCAATCAATTTTAAATATACCAAGACAGACAAAATTTGAGAAAAATCCTGCTATACTAAGCTTTGTATTCCCACCGATTCCCATATGTAAAAGAACAGTTTCTATCTCTCTTTGACACACTTTTTCTTATGGCAGGGTTTTTGTTAAATTTCTTGGGTGTCTTTATAGATAAAGTTATCAAACCTGGTAAATTTATAATGAGCAAGAAGAGATTCATTGGATGTTCGTTTACTATGAAGGGTGTTATATTTAAGAAACTATAGTTGGAGTTATTTTAGAATTTCTAATATCCTTTTATCTATGAAAACCAGACTAAAACAAATTGGTGCAATTTGAAGAAACTTTTGTTATTAATTTTTTTTTGACGTCTATAAAAATACGGTTGTTAATGAGGTGAGGAAGATTTTTAACTAAAAACCCTGTCCCACAATACATTCACTCTAAGAGAGCAAACCAATGAGCATTCCATAAGTGTTATTTTCGCTTATTTCCGTATTTTTTAAAATGTCCATCTAATTGTTTAGTTTTAATGAAAGTTACATAATCTAATAGAGTTTTAATTTAAAAATTGATTGGTCATTTTGAAGTTAAGCAAGGCAGTTTAAAAGTGGAAAATTCAACTGCCTTCAAAGCGTTACACTTCTGCAAAAAAAACTCAGCGAATCAAAAGTAAGAATTTTATTATTCGATTGTTACACTCTTCTTTTATATACTTTTGTTAATGTAAATATGCCCATAAGAGAGCTAAGCCATTTTTATTGTAATAATAAAGGAGGAAGTGTGTATTCAAAATGTATGCAAATGAGTGATGGTAACTAACCGTTTGTTATCATATCAATATTCAAGTAATGTCCTAAAACGACTTAATACATATATGCAGCAAATAATTCAAAATCTATTAAAACAGCCTTTTCTATTTAATTAATATTTCCCCAAATTAGCGACTAAACATATAAACATAAAATTATGGTTTGGATGGTTAAACAGTTCGAAACGTCATCCTACAGTTATTGTACATATATATATATATATATATATATATATATATATATATATATATACGTTAAACATGTACTTTTATAGAAGTGACGTACCTACTAGTTATTATTTTAAACTCGATTTAACGTTGTTTGTACCGAAAAGTACTCATTTGTGCCGAGTAAAATAAAACATTAAAGACGCTAATCCACAAAAAAGCCGAAAATTCTTTCTTATACCTCTCCGAAAGTAAAATATTAAAAACCCATAGTTATTTAAAATTATTATTACTATAAAATTACATGTTTAATGTGTCGAACGAAACTGTTTTGATCTCGGTTTTTACTATGTACTTAGTAGGTATTTAGGTGGAGAATCCCAAGCATTTTTTTATGTTTTTTACATTGGTTTAGTAAGTAGGGACACATTGAGATTGATTTGGATTTGTTTTGTTATTTTAAAGTTTTTTTATCATTATTCTGTTAAGTCAACTTTGTTAAACATTTTGTACGTTTGATTATGGGAACCTAAAATATGAGGCTGGTCTCCTCACAAAAAATATAAACATTTTATTTCTTTAAAAACCTTCTGTCATTAATTTGAAATACACTAAAACTAGGTAAATTTGGTTTTTCAAGATATTTGAGAAAATTTGGATATATATAATGTTTTGTAAAATTCAATCTGTTGAACGTTTTGTGCTTTTTAAAAATTTGGAACGCTTTGTTTTATCATTTTAAAGTCGATATTTATTTATTTGCAAAGTTAGAAGAAAAAGAATTAATTTTGTTTTATTTATTAATTTATTTATGGGATTTTTGTTTGCTTTGGGGCTAATTTGAATTCGTTTAAATATATAGCATTTCAAGAAATTCTCTCTTTTTGTTAATTTCCATGTTTACAATTGTGTACAAGTTTTAGATCGATAAATCCATTCTCGCTTCACAACTACGTATTTTATACTTCTTTTTATGAGGAATGCGTTTATGCTTTTCTTGAATATAATGTGAAATGCAAGAGTAAAATTTAAGGTGAGCTTTGACTAAACTCTAAAATTTGGAAGAAGCTTAAAAATAAACCCATTCATTAAAATAAAATATATTTTCTTGTTAAAATACGCCACTGATTTTCTATGGTATTGGGAAACTGTACAGTTGTATTTCTGTAACATCACACTACATAATTTGAAAACCTAAATTACATTAGAAGAAAAAAAATATTTTGATATAAACTGAGCACAGCTTTTGACACAAATCTGCTGGTGATGTCGGCGTACAGTTGTCGCGTAATTTTTTAGGAAAATTTATTTCATGTATGTATGTCAATATGAAACGTGATGTTTTCGCCGAATTGATAAGTAAAAATCGCCCCGTAGGTGAAATACAAGTTAAACAATTAATATGCGATGACGTTATTGTAGAATAATAAGTAAATAAATGAAATAGTGTTCATTATTTTAATTCGGCCAATGCTCCACCGAATACCATTCGTGCATAAAAATTAAGCAGAAAGATCGTGCTGCGTATAAAAGATCACATTCGTTCATTTTCTTCATTGTTGAAACAGTAATGAGAATAAACTCATGAAGTCTTCAGGCAACACTGTTTTTCAGAATTTTCGGTAATATTTGTGCAGTTATGGTATTATAACTGCAAACATCGCATTGTTTGCAAAACAATGAACTGTATTATTTAATGTTCTAATACATAATCACTGTTTAGGGTAGTTAAGACCCAATAAAATATTTTCGTTTTATATTTAAATTGAATCTACCTTATACAGCGATAAAATAAGCCATTGGACAACACATCAGAGTTAAGTAGATACTTTTATCGGTGTAAGATGTCCAGAGTAGTAATAAAACTTTGAAACTAAATGGCAATTTTAAATTTGGTAAATTTCGTTTTAACATTCGAAAATGATATTTTACAACATATTTGAATTTCTTTCTAGTACTTTTCGAAATCTGGGCCAGTTTACTAGATAATTCTCATTATTGTTATAAATATGCGAAAAACTGGTGCAAAAAAATAAGACCTTAAAAAAACATACTGAGTTAACATAAAAAGAAAGCTCTAAGAGAAATAATGGTTCTTGGTATTAGACCATGTCAAATTGGAATTTCTATCCAACGTTTCGATTTCGAATGCACGTGGCATCTTCAGGGATCTTTACTCCGCGAGATCTGAACACTGAATGCGCTCGGAGAGATTCAGTCGGCCTTTCATACCTGAATTGTGCTCGCCGAACCGTGACCCCGTGTTAAGATCACATTTCTATTGAAGTTTTTTGAATGTTTATAAATTGTAATAGACTATCTAATTTCCCGTTTATGAAATCCTGGAACCGTTGCTAAAACCTTGGTTTTCTTTACATTTATAATGTAGCCAGTGGTATGCTGGTGTTCAGCTACAACAGATTGAACAATTTGTTTCTTTTTAATACATTGTTCAGTCTAGTTGATATTGAGTGTCTTGTTTCTCTCACATACACTTCTCTACAGGAGCAAGTAATTTTTCATACTACTTCTGTTTGAAAAGGTACAATATTTTTCAGGGATCGCAAGCATTATCCAATCTTCTTTGTTGAAGATTGTACGTATGTTGGAACGCCGAAGTAATTGCTTTTTTTGTCTGTAGTGCCATGTATGTAGTGAAGAACAACACTACCTAACGGTGGCTCCTTATTATTCTCCTTTCGCGGAATCGGATTACTATATCTTTTAATTGAACTAATATCTTCACTGTAATAGCCCTTCCTCTCAGAGCTTCGGCAAATTCGATGTTTTCGATGTTAGAGAATCTTGATCAGAAATCGAAATGGCTCTAAATACTAGTGAGTTAATAAACGATTTCTTTTGTACTGGATGGTGGTGGGTATTTGCATTTTCTACATCCAGCACAAAGGAAATTGGTTATTCACTCACTAGTATTTAAAGCCATTTCGATTTCTGACCAAGATTCTCTAACATCGGAAAAATGGAGACTGACCGAAGCTCTGAGAGGGAATGGCTATTGCACTGAAGATATTACGTGTTCAATTAAAAGATATAGTAATCCGACTCCGCGAAAGTAAACTGATAAAGAGCCACCGTTAGGTAGTGTTGGTCTTCCCTACATACATGCCACTATAGACAAAATAGGACTGTAACTTCGGCGGTCCAACATACATACAATCTTCAATACACATAAGATGTTGTACCTTCTCAAAAAGAAGGAGAATATAAAATTACTTGCTCCTGTATACAAGTGTATGCTGGAGAAACAGGACGCTCAATGTCAACTAAACTTAAGGAACATGAACGATGTATTAAAAAGAAAGAAATTGTTCAATCTGCTGTAGCTGAACAGCAGCATACCACTGGGCACATTATAAATGTAAAGAAAACCAAGGTTTTAGCAACGGTCCCAGGATTTCATAAATGAAAAATTAGAGAATCTATTGAAATTTTTAAACACAAAAAACTTCAATATACGCGGTTACGGTCTACATCACACGCGGACATAGGGTCATTGTTCCGCAAGCACAAGTCGGGTATAAAAGCACGCCTGAATCTCTCCGGGCTCATTCAGTGCTCAAATCTTGTGAAGTAAAGATCCTGAAGATGCGTCGTGCAATCGAAGGGGAAACGTCGGATACTAATTCCAATTTGACATGGTCTAATCCCAAGAACCATGATTTCATAACATACTGAGTTATAATATTCATCCTTCATCAATTGCATCTGCTTTATATATAGTATGACAGCTGAAATTTTATTTTGATGTTACTTAATTATGTGAGCTTTATTATTGTTTATTTATTAGATTGAGCCGCGGACGAGCGGAACTCACTAAGCTTCATCTTTGCGTCTAACAAGCTTTCAGACTATTAAAATGATTCACAATTTTTTGCATGTTTATACCGGCGGCGCCTTTATGCCTCAGAATTTTGGCGGTAAAATGTCGATGGGACGCAAATTAAAAACGTCCTTTAAAAAAATTAACAAACTTTTTCTCTCTTTTGGTCCGAGATTTCAAAAATTCGCCGTATTACAAAAATATAAAGATTTTTTCTTGCGGCACTTAACCAAAACAAAAAATTTTTACTGAGAATTTTAAATATTGTTTTGTTAGTTTAACACTGTTAATCATCTTCGTACGTTTGATTTTAGTGACCTAAAATATTTGACTATCCTTCTTACAAAAAAAAATAAGGATTTCATTTTTTTAAATACCTTCTGTCATTAATTTCAAATATACTAAAACTAGCTAAAATTGGTTTTTCAAGATATTTGAGGAAATCTGGAAAAAAAATTGTGAAATCGAATTTATTGAACATTTCCGGCTATTTAAACATATAAAAACTTGGAACGCTTACTGAGAGACGTAAGATGTTATTACTCATATTTAAATATTTGACCAGTCCTCTTACAAAAATGCCAACTAGAAGAGTTAATTTTTTAGTTAAATAATCTGCTATTTGACATCCTTGATCTCTCATTAATTATTATGTTATTTGTCTACGACCATATCGAAATTAATTCTGTTTAATTGAAAATATAAAATAAAATTTATCTCAAATAATTATTTTGTTTGATCATCATTGTGGAGCATCTTCTATCATTTGCACCTATCAAAATTATCTACGGGTGTTCACAGATGTGAGGAATAATGAATAGTGTTGGATTATTTGATTAATCCTCTTACAATCATGCGACCTACAAGCCATTGATTATTTTTTAAGTTGCTTCTCTGTGTCATGTTCTGTCATTCAAACAAACTTTTGTTTAAATTACTGGTCCATTTTTTTAAAATCATGTTTCTACAATCAATTAATTAAATGAATCCGGTCTGCTAATTACTTAATAAGCCAAACGTTTGAAATTTCGACATAAACTGGATAAAAAATCAACAAACAATTATGTTTAGAATAGTTCGACCTGTTCGAAAATAAAAACATATAACAGATTACTTATCATAGATATAAAAAATCTCTTTGCTATTGCTCTAAACTCAGAAAGTATGTAAAAGAAACGATGTGTTTTGTTTTAATCAAGACTATTAAAATATTCAAGTTAGTCAGGAGGTACCTAAAATTGTTTTCGTAAAACCATTAAGAGGAGATTTATTTTTTTTATGTATTAATTATTACTTCACTTTCTTTGATAAGAGACATATCTCGTTATGAGAGAATTCCTTCCGGTCGAACCTCCAATTATACAGTTATAATATTACGGAAACAATTTCCACAGAAACTCTACCAATATGTTGGTATCTTATTCATGTATATTTTTCTAATTATATTACTTGAAGATTAGATAACGAGAAATATATAACAGACAAAATACGTTTTTTAGCATCTAGTCTGTTTTTATTTTTAATACTTAATATTTTTGTTTTTGCAGGATTTCTTCGTACTAAATCAAGTGCCGACCCCAACGCTCCAGACAGTGGTAATTTTGGGATCAAAGATGTGGCAGCCGCTCTTCGTTGGGTCAAGGTCAACATAGCTGCCTTTGGAGGTGATCCTAGCCGAGTATCTCTGGTTGGGCACGATACCGGCGCTGCCATTGCTAATTTGTTGTTTCTTTCACCAGCATCAAAAGGTAAGCCATAACGATGCTAAATGAGATTTTATTTGAACAGTTAATGAGTATTTAGTAATTAACATTTGAAAATATAATTATTCTACTGTTAAATATTATTAATAATATATATATATAAAATAAAAATTGAACATTTTTTCAAAAATATATTAGAAAATTGATCAAAAATGAAATTGCCTTTATTATTCCGCAACAAATAATAAATATAAATATATGTATCAGTATTAAACTGTAACAGCAAACACTGCTAACGATTTTGATGCACTGATACACAAAGCTAAGTTAAGGGAGTAATTTAATATCTGATAATATTAACCCCTTATCAAGTTATCTATATCTATGGTACTTCTAGCAATGGCCAAACAAGAACTGTTAGAACTAACAAAATAATTAAGTAATTAAGTAAGCAAAAAGTAATATCTATTACGCCAACTATATACCGAAATGAACTGGATATGCAGAAGAAATAAAGTATATATATATATATATATATATATATATATATATATATATATATATATATATATATATACTTGATGAAAATGGCTTGTTTGCGTATACTTTTTGAAAATGCTTTTCTCGACAACCTTTCGCTGGTTAAAAAGCACACTATGAAAAGTGCGAGTGATACGATGTCTATATTGTAAAATTCGTTCTTGTTTCAGAGTTGTCAGTTTCATAGCTGAGTTATTCATTTCAATGATTTGCACAATAATTTATTAATGTATTTATATTGGATGTACTAACTTTTCTTTGTTGGTATAACAAAATCGGTTGCATAATGTGCACCTTGCAAATATGGTCCCAAAATACTTATCAAATACCGAGTTAATCTTTACGTAACCGAAATATTTGCATAAATTCTTTATCATTTAAAACTTTAAACGGCTCATTACGTTGCCTGTATCGGTGTAGTGTTCTATTCTCCGTATGTTCCATAAGTTATTCCATCTATTGCTTGGAATAATTGTTTATTAAACACCTAAGTATTAATTTTAGGTTAGAACTATGATTCGTAAAACCAAATGCGCCTACAAAATTCCGCTAGCTACGAACATTCGTGATTTTCCAGTACATGCAACAAACACGAACTCTTAAGAGTACCAAATGATCAATAAAAGCAATTTACGTACGCGCATTAAAATGTCACCAATCGAACATATGGCCCCAGACGACTGATTTTGCATATTATTTATCGCAGACTGGAAGTCGTTACTAAAACACTTTGACATAAAAATAATAAATCCACGAATGTTATAGTGCTGTCACTAAAAATGTTAACAACTAAGAGCACTGCGAAACGTTGTTACTTTGTGCCGTTTCAAAGAAAACATTAATCGCTGAAGGGGTCGTCTCACAAGGCTGCTTCCTAGGGTTGACAAGACAAGTTATTAAAAAAACACAAGCAAAACCGACTGTTATATCTATTTATATATATATATATATATATATATATATATATATATATATATATATATATATATATATATATATATATATATATATATATATATATATAAATGCCAAGATATTTTAAGTAATTTTAATAGTTACCACCCAAAACTTCAATTTACATTAGAAAAAGTAGCACAAAACATAATTAATTTCTTAAAGCTTACATTAAATCATATTAAAATACTATAAAAACTGAATGGTACACTAAAGACACCTGGTCTTCTAGATATTTACATTTCGATTCATAACACGAAAATTATCGGGTGGCGAATATAGAAAAAAATGTATAGAAAACGCAAAACAAGCTCTAAAAATCAACAACAATCCAGATAAAATTGTTAACAACATTTTTAAGAAGAGAATCCATAAATTTTTCAACACAAGCCATCCATCAAAAAAAAATTTAAATCTTCACTGTCATCTCTCACTTTCATACATACCCAAAATATCGGAAAATTTGCAATATGTGTTTAAAAAACATAAGATCACAGTTAGTCACAAAGACTATAACCTGTTAAAAAATAACTTTAATAAACTAAAATCAAAAATTCCTAAAGAAAAAAGAACCCATATAGTTAATAAAATTCCCTGTAAAGGTTGCAACGGTATATACATTGAACAAACCAGACAGTATTTTAAAAACCGACTACAAGGACACAAGTATGACAAAAAGAATAAAACGGCACTAACAAAGCATATCAGTGAAAATCAACATTCATTCGATTTTCATAATGTAAAAAACCACCAAAAAAGGAGAGAATTCTATGAAATGATAGAAATACAAAGGAATAAAAACTCAATCAATGCAAAAACTGATACGAAACAACTTAGTAAAATATACCATAATATTATTAAGATATTATTAAAAAATCTACATGCATTATACATTACATTTTTTTGATTTTTTGAGAAAATGCGGATTTATGTGAATTAGGTAGGATAAATGTTTTGTTTGTAGTATTGTAACTATGTGAAGCGCGATTGCCTTGACATTTTTTACTATTCTGGTAATCAAAAACGGACACTTTAAATATGTAGATTTCAGCCAAGGTCAATATTTTTAATTGCTTGAAATAAACTCGACACGAATCTGTACATGAAAGACCACACAAAATTGGGATCGCATACTTTTGAAGCAAAAAGACTCTTGTCACGTCCGAGCTTAAACCCCAATTTATAATACTATAGGACAGATGAGAGTGTATATTAGAATAATACACCGACATCGTAGCATTTTGGCTCCAATAATTTGAAAATGATTTCAAACCATAAATTTTTTTTTATAACACTATATATAGATTTTCTATATGAATTCCCCATCTTCGGTTTTCATCAATTTCCAAGTCCAACATTACTGAGGACTTGGAAGGTGTAATAGGACCAATGTCAGTTTCATGAGGTAAAAAATTGTCATTGTTTTGTTTTTTGTTTGAAAATACAACGAAATTTGTTTTACTTAAATTTATAATCAAACAATTCTTTTTGGACCACAACGTAATACCATTATAAACCAAATCTGCTGGTCTTTTAAGAGATAGTTCACTCTTTTCCACGATCACAATATTGGTATCATTTGCATATGATATGAGAGAAATACCAGTTGAAATATTCTTTAAGTAGGAAATAAGATCATTAAAATAAAGATATATCAGCGGACCAAGGACTGAACCTTGGAGAACATCCTGATTCACCATAACACATTGTTGACGTCCACTTAAATAAAACTCCATGAGCTTCCACGCCTGTCCTCTAATGCCATAATGATGCAACTTTATTAACAATAGTTCATGGCTAACCATGTCGATTGGAAATCGCAAAGGGCATTTTCAGTACTGCGTGATTTATGTTATAATAGTAAAGTTAATTCTATCTACGAAGATTTTTTTATAATTGTAAAATTCGTTTTTGTTTCAGAGTTTTTAGTTTCACAGCTGAGTTATTTGAATTTATAAATATCCTAGTTATTTTAATAATTTGCATAATTATCAATTATTCAGAGCGAAACGTACATATTTGGTAAGAGCAAAAAATAAAAGCATACTAAAAGAGTGCACTTCTATTCAATATACCAGAATAAATTAAGTAGTGCGTTTATAAAAATACTATTAAAACTAAATTAAATTAAAAATTTTCAAACAAAAGTTGTCCAAGTGGTAACTTCCAAACTTAATATTTAAATGAATAGATTCCCAGTAACATCTCGTAAAACCAGTTTTTATACCTAAGAAAAAGAAAACATAAAAAAGATTCCAGGCCACCACAGGGACACACCGAAGAAAAAATGTTGGGGGGAAGTAAGTGAGAAAAACCCGACTGAGATTTAACAAAAAAAGGTCCGCAGCTATAGATAGTATATATGTTGGACCAATTCAGTTAGTACTCCTCGAGATTTTATACCAGCTGTGAGGTTGGCATTTATAATACCTCAAATAAGTGATACAGTTGTTGTCTCTTTTTCCCCACTTGACTGGAGGGATTCTATGGACAATATCCAAATGAAGCTTCGTACTACCAAACAGGGTTTTTTTGTCAGAGCATTATCAATCTGCCAAATTTTACAGGTAGTATTCCTTACAAATATTCTCAGTTACTCAAGGTTGAAATAAGTGGATGTGTGCTTTATTTATACAGTGTGTGGACAGAAACTTTAGTTAAACATGTTTTTCTCTTATAAATCACAGATTTAAACTTTTAAATATTTCAAACTTGTCTGCATATTATTATAACATTTTACATCATGTAATACAACACAATAGGGAAGAAAGTGTGTAGTATATCCAATTCGATCGAATCTTATTTCATGCCAGAACTGCGTCAATTTGATTGTAGTCGTATTTGATGTGATGTTTCTAAGAAAATATTGTATGATACTATTAACATCTCAGGATGTTAGATCATAATTCTTATGGGCATTATGATATATTTTTAAGTACATTTTATAATAATAATAATCATAATATTATTAATAGTAATAATAATAACCATTGAAGATGAGAGGTGTAGGAGATGTCACCAGCAGAGAGAAACGATCGATCACATAACGAGTAGAGGTAGAATAATGGAAAGGAACTGAATACACCGCGAGACACAACTCAGCAGCGAAGGTCGTTCATCAAGCATTAGCCACAACATACAAACTAACATAGAACACAGACCCTTACTACCATTATACACCAACATCTATACTTGAAAACGAAGACTACAAGCTCTACTGGGACATCCACACAGATAAAACAAACCCCGCAAATAGACCCGATATCACCTTTCAATCCAAAAAAGAGCAAATCACTTATTTAATTGACATGGCTTGACATGGCTGTCCCCACCGACTTGGCAATGGAAGTAAAAAGGCTGTGGAAACAGGAAAGAGTCATCATTGTTCCTCTCGTCATATCAGTAACAGGTCTCACCCCAACAACGTTTACACCGCATTTGGCTCAATTAGGACTTAATACAGACATTCACAGGAACATCCAGAAATCGGTCATTTTGAAAACATGTAGCATAGTTAGATCATTTCTTAATTCACACTAGTTTTTTTTTCCATTTCCATTTTTTTATTTTTATTTTTTGTACTGACTTGATATAACTCGTCAGTATAAAATAGAACCACAGAAATACTGTGAGACAACAAGTCATAATAATAATAATAATGGTTTTTTATTATTAAGAAACATATTTACAGTTAAATGCATAGTCCGTATTGACGTGTTCCTTAATAACTAGGCGAAGTCTAGCTTTGAGCAGCTATTCATACTTAACGTTCTTTTACAATCCAAACAAACAAAAAAAATTATACCTACATATAATAAAAGTTATACCTACGTAGTATTTAGAGTGATATATTTAGTCCTTAACCTAATAGTACGAGTATACCGAAAAAAAAATTAAATGTAAGAATTGTTCACGCATATTGATGGAAAAATACACAAAAGCTTCTTTTAGGTCATGTGGTTAGAAAGTAACCGAATTTTCAGTGTTTTTTTGATACTAGCAATAGTATTCAAAGACTTTAAATTGGCATCTAATTTATTATATAGCTAAACGGCATTATAAGGAAATGATCTTTGGAAAAGGGAAGTTTTGTGGTGGTGGCATTGACAAGTTGTTGATCCGTAAAGTTATGTCGCATAATTCATTTTGAAACTTTAATTTTGACACTAAATATCTAGGAGTTTTTGAACTATTTTAATTCATTGAATTTTTCACTAATATGATCGTATTTGCGAAGACCACAAATAAATCTAACACAAGTATTTTGCACGTTTTGAAGTCTATTTTTAGTTATAACATTTAAGCACGGATAGTATATCGTAAGAGCATAGTACAAGATTGGTGATAAAACACTTTCGCATGGCTTTTTTCTTACTTCAAAACTTAAAATGTGTCTACTCGAATACCAGATCTTTAAACAGGTAAATGTCCTTTGTGTTAAGTTTTTTATGTGTTGCTGAAATCTGGGTTTGCAATCAAATACTAGACCAAGATTTTTTGCGGACTGAACAAATTTTATCCTATATATAAAATAAAAGTCACTAGTTGCTTATTCAAAAGTGATTTATTCAACATTAACTTAAACTTATATTACTAATATTGCACTTAGATGATACACTTAATCTTGATTAATAAAGTTATGTTATCAAGTTACTATGATTTCTCAAAGTTGAATTACTAAAACCTACCCGCTTTACATTAATTTTTCTATGTTTAACCATTTTTCTCTACTAAATATATTGGAATGGTGTATTTTCTGTAACTGCCTCATAAAAGCTTCCTTTGGTAGGCGAATCATCAAAGTAGTTGATAAATAAGAGCACAACTTATGTCTAATATTTTTATTCTCATAAAACATTCTAAATCTTACAGAATAACATAGTTTCTATTTATAACATACAAAATATTTATCATCTATACGTTGTAGTCATAGTTGGATATATACACTAATCTGTTGATTGATATAGAGACATAAGGCAATCGAGTCTTAACTTGTTTAAATACCTAATATCTCAGCAAACCATAAATATTCATCAGATATTCATTCAGAATGTGATTGAAACCAATATATTTCTGTATTCAAAGTTATCAACTTTATTTCACAATTTCTTAAATATAGTACGTACAAGTTAGAATCTAGGAAATCTCTTAGATAAAAATATAACACAGTAACTTGCTTGACTTCATCATTTTTCTTAACGAGTCTTCTTTAGCTTCCTTCAAACAACAGAATAATAAAAATGACGGCAAACTGGGAAATTTTCTTTTTTTTTTACCTATTGCTTTAAATATGTATATTTAAATTATGGTTACAAATGTTTGCTACACAAATGTCTTTCATCTCCACTGCAGTTAGACAGATCGGACAGTTCACCGCATTATGTTTAACTTGAAGTTTTACAATCTTTGGGATAATTCAGACTTTGATGAACTCTCAATATCTGCAAGATAATCACTACTGCTTTCACTTAAATGTCATTAATATTTTTATTGACAGTTAAACTCCTGACTGACTAATGATAATGTGAGACATTTTTGCTAAATATATATATTTTCTCTAACCACTCCCACCTATACAAATGTTCATATATACTTATGCGTACAAAAACCTACGTTTTGCTATCAAAACTCGTTCACCAGTAGTCAAATTTAATCAACGTCTTGACTCTAAACTATCGAGTTATAACATATCGCTATCAATATAATAAAGCTCATTTTTTATATCTTAGAGGTTATTTTATGTTCAGTTTTTAAGTTTAAGAACTAGCTAGAATTTGTTCAAATATGTATAAAATTATTTAAACTAGACAGACTTATCGATTAAAAATGTCATTCTTTATCATCTTAAATATCTTTGTCATTATCATCCACTTTTCCTTAGCAATACCGCAACTTTTAAATTGAGGCATTGTAAACTTATGAGCGTTTCTATTTACCTGTTTACCCATTTTAGACAAATCGTTTTCGAAATACGATACATGTTCATTTAATATTTCTGCAACCTAAATTCTTAGTGTATATAATTATTTAACGACATAATCCTGTTTAGCAGCACCGATGTTTTTCGCTGAATTACCCACATATCAAAGTTTTTCCTTGAATATCATATAATTCATCAGGTATAAGCCTAAACTCCACCCCGGGTGTACCCCGTAATACAACGAATTTGACATAATTTCTCCTTCATTCACATTTACCAACCGGGTAATATTGTATAAAAATAGAATAAGATAATAAGTAAACATTTATCCCTCGCATATCTTACATTGAAAATGTTATTGAAACTTAATATCTATAACAATGTGGAATAATAAAAAACATATCTATAAATAAATGTTTCAATTCTTTATTTGCTAAATTATAAATATATATATAAAAAATCGGTAGGCGTTTTTAATATTTTCTTTTATTAAGATTAGTGAAGTGCCATCAAATTTAATTCCGCACATAGTTATTTAGTAGTACATATACATATACTCTCTCTTGTTCCACCGTATGGGATTCGTACCAATATTTTACCAGTTTATACCTGTCACACTTGATTTTTGAACATAATTTAAAAATAAATATAATAAGTAGTGTTTTAGACTGAAGTCTTAAATATTTATTTAAACTCTCATTTTGTTCCCTCATATTGAATTCTTATGAAAATTTTACCAGTGAATCCCGATATCATATCCAAATTTTGTGCGAAAATTGAAGTCAATTGAATAAGAGCTTTTTTAACGATCATTTTTTAAATATTTTATTTGTCCACCATTTTATTTTGCCATATTGAATTCGTACCATTAATTTTATCAGTTTGCCTCTATATCACTTAGTTATTGCACACAATTTAAAATCAGTTTTTTCACGCTGGTTTTTAAATAATTTAATAGGCCGTTATTTTGTTTTGGAATCTTGGATTCGTACCAGAATATTACCAGTCATTAAGAAAACATGTTTTTCGGCATCTAGGGGCCCTGAAACGAGAAGGTTTGAAAAAATCTGAAAATTTGATTTACAATACTTCAGAAAATCAGTAATATTGTTTCTAACTAATATCTTAACAACCATTCTATAATTATAGTTCTATAATATATTACATAATTTTTCAACTACCGCTGCAGAGTTGTAGTTATTTCTTTATGTTATAATAATAGCAGGATTTGTTTGTAAACTTTCTGGTAACTTGGCATAAACGTGGACGATCTGGCTAGGAACACAACTGATCATTTTTATTGGTAAATTGGATAACTATCCTGACATGTCTAACAGACGATTTTTTTTCAGAAAACACTTTTAAAGAAAACATGGTGGTTGTCCTATATAAATATATACAACTGACAACTGTTTAAAAACTGTTAAGCGATATTTGATAAAATAAACAACGCGCTTTGACAAATAAACAAGCTTATTAGTAATGACTGTTAAAAATTCCTGTGCAGTCACACTGCCACTTTTGATTTGTTTTCTTAGAGGGGATATGTGCTCTATAAATAATACATACAACTCAGTATTGATTCTACTAAAGCTGGATAGATAATTTTTCATTGTTTATTATCTAATATGTCTTTTATCTGATATAATCTGTAGAAAGTTCTAAATCCAAATTTTTGTCATATACAAGATTATTATTTTTTTCAAGGAAATCCGTCAATCTACTTTTAAGACATTTTTCAAATAGTTTAACGAAATTATTTATCAAAGAAATTGGTTTATAATTACTTGTCTCCTGTCTGCTTTAAATACAGAGATAATTATGGACGTTTTCCAATCTGAGGGAATTTTTGAATATGAAAAACGAAGAGTTATTAGGTAACTTAACGGTTTTAGTATATAAACATGAACATCCTTTATTATTTTTGAAGTTATTCCATCTTCCCCGGGAGAGAAATCATTTTTTAAAGAACACATTTGCTTCATTGTTTTTTTCTCATTGTGTAGTATATTTCAGTTTTGTCAGGAGTTTTGCTTACATTTTTTTAGTGTTAATACCTATATTTGTGAAGAAATCGTTAAATATTAGTTTGTCATATCTTTAGAGCAGAAAATTATTTCTTTTATTTCTTTTCTGTTGTTAATAATGCCATCAATTCTACTATTTGACTGGGATATATTTACAGCTTCATTTTTCTATCAGAATTAAACACATTTTTAATTTCATTCTTCCTTGAACCATTTTGCAGCATAACAGCCACACTATCAAACTGTTCTGGTGTTAAATGTCTTAGAGGCATCTTTTCAAACTTTACTAGATCCCAACAGATTACAACGATTGACTACCGATTCTCACAGTTCACTCTTAACTAAAATGTGTCAAAACTTTAAATAAAGTAAAAAAGCGCAATATTTGCGTTTTTTGCTGAGAATATGTTTTCAGCAAAAATTCTTAAGTGATATTTGATAAAATAAACAACGCGCTTTGACAAATAAACAAGCTTATCAATAATGAACCGTTAAAAATTCCTCCACTCATTTTGTGTGCAGTTTATAATTATTATCACTTACATTATGGAGAGAAATGAAGTCGTCACTAGGACTTTGTAATTTTATTCCACCATTATAAGATGAATAATTGCTTTCATATGCTAAACGATTGGCAACAAATATGTCTCCTGAATTGCGAAAAAAATAGATACAAATTCAATATTTTTATATTGATTGATCCTTACCTTCACGAATATTTAAAACGATTTTGCCCAGACCGTAGTGTTCGCAGACTCTATTGGTGATACATTTCAAACAAGATAAACTGATTACTATCTTGATTTAACGATGATCGGCACCAACATATTTCATATCACTTCATTGAATCCCTAGAAGTCGGAAGACTCGTATGTACCAACACACGATCAATGGCTTCTTTATTTAGCCCCTAAACTTTATTTTTTTAATTGTTTTTTAAACAGTCCAACATCTTGGCTTATCATTTTTGATTTGTTTGCTTTGCTGTGATATGTTCTTTATAAATACATACATCTCGGCTTTTCCCACACTGCTGTAAACTATAGAGAGATCTAAGAACATAATGGTTACAAGTCTGTTTAACTTGCCTGAGATATTGAATAATTCAACAAATCGTAAAGATTCATCATCAAATCTTTCAAATCAAATCTTTTTATTACAGTTTAGGATACATAGAGGGTTGCAAAATATCACATTAAGGTAAATTGTTTAAATAATTATAAATTCAGTACTACTGTATTTATTATACAATACTCACTAGTATCTATGTGATGCAAATGACTTGCGCTAAGTGGAAGGATGCTTACTTGCTCCTTCCGTCTGTGTTGCAAACCAATTACACCAATGTTTGGAAGTAATAATAGTTATTAATTAATCTAATTAAAAATGGCTAGTAGAAGTATATTAAAGATAAAAAAGAACTACAGCGAGCAGTGAAACCCAGGCGAAGACAAGCCCGAGAACGGCAAAAGGGAAGAAACATTCGGAGAGAGAGGGTATAGAACCGGGAAAAAAAGATTCAAAATTTAACTTTCCATTGTCCAAACTAATTTAATTACCCTTCATATTCGAGGATATGTACTGGTTAAGGATGTGTTTAAGAGAGCAGTAATATTTTTGTATATATTTCTTTATTTCCTTTCTAAACTTGATTTTATTTTTCATTAAGATTTGGAGATTATGGGGTATTAAACTACGATGCAAAGTATATTACTATTCTTTAACCATACATTTTCGTATAGAAAGTAGTTTTATAAGTATTTCTAGAACGAGTGATGTAAGTTTTATCCATTCTAAGTAAGAGAGATTAAATTTTTGGTAGCTAGAGCATACAACCATGTATGAATAGAGCCCGGAGGGGTAAGACTTACCTTTTTTTGAATAAATTATCGGTTGAATATCGTCTTTTTTCCTATATATGATTTTTAGTTCAGAGTTTTGTGTCATATTGAGTTGAAAGCCCCACCCCAGACAATTAAGCAATATCTGTGTATTGATTCTACTAAAGCTATATAGATAATGTTTAGTTGTTTATGATCTAATATGTCCCTTAGTTGATAAAATCTGTAAAAAGTTTGCTAATTTTTCTTGCATGGTAGCAGTGTTTTTTTACATTCTTTAGTGGTTGACATTTACAAGTACTAAATCGTAGGTACCAATGTATCAGTTGTCTCAATGGCTTCCTTTTTTTGCACCAAAAGCTTAATTTTTTAAATATTTTTTAAACAGTCCAACATCTTTGCAAAGTATCTGTACCTAATACAACAAATTGGTCAACTAGCTCCTTTATGTATCCCCCGACCTCATCGAAAGGTTGTTTGCAATGGTCACTTTCGCTGTAGTTCCATCTTAAACTCTTAACGTTTAGTTGATTTACCAAATATTCTGCCATAAAAAAAAATCGTTTTTATGATTGATTTTGATATTAAGTTGTCGGCCCATCACTTAAAAAATAGACGGTAGTCAAGTATCCAACCATCTCTGATTTTATTAAATCTTAGTCGGCACAAATGACACTGGGGTGATTTGGCAAATAATTCGATGGTGAGCAGAATGTAAGCAGACTCGAGACTAACGATAAGGTCAATGACGACTGTGTGCAAGGTTATCTCAGGCTTTGAACCACCGAAATGTGCTGACTGGTACTTCTTCGTTACATTTGCAAATATATTTTCAAATAAATCAACATTGGTTAATAGTTTTTCTTCACATAATTTGGTCTAAATATTGCTCACCGTTACACTATCGTGTAAAAAAAAAACTTTGGACTACACCTCCTTTTGCTTTCACGATATTCTTTCTTTATTGATATATCTACATAATTTTTCTTTCCTCTTTATCACAACAGTTTCTTTTCTGGTTAACCAAATTCATACGTTTTTGTTGAATTCCAAAAGCAAAAATTTTTTCGTATGCATTTTAAACATTATCTTTCCAAGCCTGAATCATTGTCGCAGCTACAGCATTATTACATCTTCCATTGAGCACGCATTAAGTATTTTTAACTCATATTTGCCTGAGCGATACGCATGCAACTATTTCGAGAAGTATTTTTGGTTCTAACATTTGGCTCCAATACCCAAAAAGGACGAAATATGCAGAATCTTGAATACGAAGGGGTAATAGGTTAAAATTTCTTACACAGATTTCTTAGCTTTTTGTTTAATCATCTCTTTGGTATTTTATTTTTTCCAAATTAACGTAACTTTATTATTGGGACATAGGCGACTATGCTCGTTTTTTATTAAAAAGTTCTTGATAAATATTTTAGTTTCTATGGCTTTACCAATAAAATATTTAGCGTTTTTAATTTTTCTGCTATATAAAAGGTTAGGAAAAGTTTGCAATTATATCTCGTACAGCAAAATTACCTAATCACCAGAAAGGTTTGCTAAAAACGTCCTTTTATACATATATATTAGTTGAATCTGCTTTTTCATAATTTTCCTTTACCTGAAAAGGAATAGCTTCACCGAATAAGAGCCTTTTCCTTATTTTGTTTGATACATTTAGGTCATTTGGCGTTTACCTGGAGAATCAGTCGCGTCCTTAGCACTTTTTGTACCCTATTATATCGCTGCATATACCGGGTAACACAGAAGACAGGGCCGCCATTTTTTTAGTGTGAAAAATATCAATTTGAAATTTGAAACATTTCTGTAACTCCATAAGATGCAGATTTTCTATGAAAAAATTACTAAAAGTTATTTTCGCTTTTACCGCCTTTATTTTCAATGGTGATGGTGATATGCCAGCCATTTTTGACAAATCATGATAGATTTTATGTAAATTAAATGGCTATTTAATAGACATTTTGAAAATAAAGGTTAACATGTGATATATCTTTAAAATAATAATTTTACGACGAGAATGACTGCCAAAAAAAAATACACATTGCTCTTTCGGTAAAACAAAAAGTGAAATAGATAAAAAAAAATCTATTATTACCCAAAACGATGTGTTAATTGAATTCTAAAAAAAATTAGAAATAAGCTTATCTTGGACTATATAAAAACAGTATTTTGCAAAAAGTGACTGTATTTTTTTCAGCCGCCATTTTGAAAACAAAAGGTAAATTGTGATAAATCGTTGAAAAGCTAATTTTATGCTGAATATAATAGTTATAATTAAAAAAATCATCTGCCTCCGGTAAAACCAGACGTAACTTTCAATTGTTTTTTCATAGAAAATTTGTTTCTTATAGAGATATAGACATAGAAACTAAAGAAATAGCGGTCTATATCATGTCTCACACGGTATTTATAGGTACGTTTTTCAGATTTCTCTAATTGTTTTTTAATTAATTATATTCGCATTCAATAAAAATGTGTCTACTTAACCCAGAAGAATTAGGCGTAGTATTATCAACGAGGTTATTGCGAACATCCGGATCAGCATTACAATTTTCGTTCTTGTCCAAAATTGGAGAACAGGGTGGAATACTAACCTTCAGAAATGTTTCAAAATGTTCTTGCTTTTTCGTTGTTCACACTCATTCATATCCTTGATACTTTTAATTCTTTCTGCAGCTTTTCAGACATAGTTGCGTTCACTTTCTTTTCTTTTTGATTCTGCATTCCCGAGTCCTCGTAATGGATTCTTTAGATTTCTCTTTCATTTTTTTCTGTATTTAGAGCTGAATTACTTTTACTTGTTAATTTTGCCACTTCCCAACATAAATATCTGCTGAGAACAACATGTTATGAACCTATAATAACGCCCATCCTCTCCGTTACGTGTTCTGTCATGTCTACCAACACAGCACATTGAGGTGCACAGGTGGACTGTATGCTTAATAATACTTTAATATAGTTATTATAAATACGTATTTTAAAAGTATTTTTGTAACCTAACTGAAGATAGCACACATTATATTTTTCTTATATTTTTTAGATACTTCCAGGAATATTCTGTTTTCTTAGATTAAAAAAAATACAAAGTCTTCGTTAGAGTGAAATATTTTAAAAAACCTAAGGTGACATGTGTTTCGCTCTTGCGAGCATCGGACCTACAATACCGGAAAACACCTAATACTTATACTAATTATGCAATTAAAAAATAATATTAAGTATATATATATATATATATATATATATATATATATATATATATATATATATATATATATATATGTAACATACGGGATGTTCCACTAAAAAAGGCAGATAGATCTCATTTCTAGGACATCTTGCGTGAGAAAATGCAAAATTGAAATTCAGAAAATGATTTTTTAATGATCTCTCTTAAGAATTACACTTCAGAAGCATTAGATGCAAGAAAAACTTCAAAAGTGCTAAAACGTCTCGAGGTATGACTTAGTGAATAAAAAAATATAACGAAGAAAAAAAATCGTGCGAATACGATAAAATTAAGGTTGATTTGATTAATTTGCAGCAGTCATTTAGACATCCGGTATCATGCAAATAATAAAAAGTTGACTAACTTTTTAACTCAAATTATACTCAAAGGATTACCCTTTACAACCCTCGTAGCCGAAACTTGATCTAAATTTATTTGTTTCAAAATAGGTCATTTTTTTTGTCTGTTCTAAGCAAATGTTGAGCACGTGTAGAAATTGTTAATATTCCCCCCAAAGAGTATCTCGTTTTAATATTTGGTTGCTTTTTTTTATTGCACTCGTTAATAAAATCTGGTTTTTGGGTTTTTGTAAGAAATAAGCTTTGTCGAAACATATATTTGGTACATGCTGAGGAGCGACGCCACTGGTGTCGAGGTTGCCATGCGACGGGGTCCGTGGCCTCGCGGGCGGAGGACGACAGTCAGTCGAATACCACTATTTAAGAGTTACGGGTGTGCCTGTGCGAAGTTGTAACTGACGTAATAATAGACGTATTCAGAGCATTGTGTGGTTTTATTGAATTGCACCCATCAGTCACCTAAATCCTCAATATAAATAGTTTTAACAAGTCCGACATGGTAGCAGAGGTCCGTGGTTGGTTATGAGACACGGGATATTAGGTGATTAGGGTGAATTAAAACAAAAAAAAAAAACATTCAAACCGGCAGTGAGTGAGTGACAGTGCAGCGGCACTTATTTAGTGGCCTTTCAGAGAGTACGCCATTTTGAACAGAGGGAGCCAAAAATAATAAGGTGTGTATTAAAAAGAGCTGTATAAAAAGTATGTGTAGCTTAATTAATAGGGGATTCGGTGAGCCAGGTAGTGTTTGTGTGCGGGGGACCGCTTTGTGGTGAATCCGTGCATCTTGTGTTCGGATAAATTGCAGGGCTGTCTGCCTGTAACGCAATTCACACCGTCATTTTTAGAATGACATATTCTGAGAACATAAATTTTGATTTTACGATTTTATTTGTAATGAACTGAGGGCTCTCACGAATTTCCCGGGCTGAATTTTTTTTCTATTATAATAAATACCTAATAATAATAATAAATAAATAAATAGGTATATCAAAGAGGTTAGAGTATAGAATGCGTTCAGCAGTGGTTAAGTCAGAAGTATTATTACTCCCATATTAGTATTAAAAAGTTTAAAGCTGTTTAAAACTAAAAATAAATTAAAAATAAAACACAGAATAAAACTGATTTTTTTAAGAAGAGTATTTTGATGTATTTGTTGGATTTATTTATGTTTAATTATATTAAACATAAATTAATAAAGAATTTTTATTATATTTACTTACCCGAGAGTATTTTTATAATTACAATAATTTACAATAATAAGAGAAATACAGATGAAATCGACTTTTTAATAAAATTCAAGAATATTTAATAATAATAATTATTTAATAGAATTTCAGAGAGTAAATTTTTTAAGAAAATTTTAAATGAGATAAGATGGAGACAATTTTAGTCAAATTCAGAATTTAGCTCAAAAATTATAAAAATTTTATTATAAAAGTGAAATGGATTAATCTGCTTAAGTTTGGTGTCCCGTTCTGGCTTGCCTTGCGGTCAGATACTGGATCGCTGGCTTCTGTAGTTTTTTTTTCATGGCATAATATAGTAAATTCGAATTAAAATTAAATAAAAAAATT
Source organism: Kuschelorhynchus macadamiae (assembly GCA_030620095.1). Lineage (NCBI taxonomy): Eukaryota > Metazoa > Arthropoda > Insecta > Coleoptera > Curculionidae > Kuschelorhynchus > Kuschelorhynchus macadamiae. The sequence continues at coordinate 110,419 of JAUTXW010001307.1, forward strand.
ACGAGCAAATTAAAAAGCCTAGGGTCAATGTTCAGCTGAAACTTGTGTTCGGTTTAGGCAGCTCATTGACTAGGGAAGTTGCGAGGACCTCATCTGGGACCCACGTGTGTGCTTGCGCAGCCCAAAACCGACCAGCTTTCGTGGTAACGCGCGGATCTGAATATCGGCGAGTGGTGTGCATGCGTGGACTACCCTACGTGGAAATCCGATTTCTCGCTTCGAACAAAATTAGCGTGTGGTTCCGTTTTTTTTGTTCAGAAGTAAGAAACATTATTCGGTTAGTTTAAATTCAGATATTACCTGGTACTGAAAGGTATATTAAGAGGTTAAAGAGAAGAAGAAAAATTAAGTAATATTTTTAGAGTCTTTTTAATAAAAAAAAATAAATAAATAAATAAATAAATAAATAAATAAAATAAATGAATAAATAAAATGACTTATTACTTATAATAATAAAAAAAAAAAAAAAAAAAAAAACTAATTGAAAATGTTTCATAATCCTAGAAAAGATGGCAGACAGAGTTGACCAAAGTGAAAGTACGAGTCAAGAGTTTGATGAGTATATGAGAATCAGACGAGGAGAGAAAAGTGATTGTAATGTCACAAAACAAAGTAAGTTTTTAGTATTTTTACCATCTATATTTGACTATTTGACTAAAAATTCAGAGTGCTGTGAGTATTTAAGAGGTGCAAGGGTTGAATCTTGTTAAGATTGGAATCTTTGTGTGAAGAGTGAGAGAGAGAGAGAGAGAGATCAGATCTGAATTTTTAGGAGGTAAATCCAGGTAATAATTAAGATGTTTTATTCACAGCAACAGCCAGAACTGCTAGAAGTTCAGAAGTTATGAGTGGTACTGAGAATCAAAACTATAATAGAAAGAGAGGTTGCAAATCAGAATTGTTCAGATGCTAACAGTGTGACTGGAAGTACTTCAACGGTGCGAGGAAATATAGAAGAGCTACAACAGTCAATTGCAGATGTAAATAAACTTGCGGATAAACTTAATACTGCTGAGACATCAAAGAGTCAAACGACAGGAGAAATGATAAAAGAAATAGTGGAAAGATTTTGCAAAGTTCACTCTTACATGCTTGAATCAGAAAAAGAAAAGTTAAAGAACATGCAGAATGTAGAGGTCAGAATAAATGAGCCAAATAAAGAGGGTGCAAGCTGCAGTAACTGGATACCAAAAATTCAAAGACACTATAAACTAACATCCAAATCAAGTTTTGAAGTTTGGATTGACTGTTTAAAAACCGAACTTACTAGTTGGGGGTTACTTGATCTGATTGATCCAAGTCAACCAGCTCCAACTGGAATTTCAGAGTCTGATATTAAGCAAAGAAAAAATTCGGTTAAAGATATAATCATTAACCGTATAGATGAGGAGTATCATAAGAAAATCCTAGGTGTAACCGAGCCTATGGATATATTAAAAAGGCTAAGAGATAGTAGGAAAGGAGAAGTCAGTTCAACACCTACTTCCATTAGAACTCGACTCTATAATTTGAGAATGAGTAAAGACGAGCGAGTACACAAGTTTTGTGAAAGATTTGATCAGATCATAAGAGAGCATGAGTTAAGTGACGACCCGAACAAATTAACTGATCAAGAGCAACGCTCAACTTTTTATCAAGCAATTATAGAAGCCATGCCAGAAGTTAGACGCACAGATTCAGCTGTGATTTCGACTACTGGCAAAGAAATGGACATGGAAGCTTTGAGAAGAACAATGTATCGCATACAAGAGGATAACGATGCAAATAAAGGGAATCTTGGCGAAAAAGAAATTGCAGCATCAAGAGTAAAAGTGCAAAGAGGCAAAAATACTAAGAGCAAGTGTTACAGGTGCAACCAAGTAGGGCACTGGCAAGATATTTGTCCATTAAAAGAGACAAATCAGTGGTTCTGCTACAGCTGCAACTGCATCACCGATCATACAAGTGAAAACTGCACTCGAAGCTTTAAGAGACCCTTTGATCCCAACAACAATAGTGAATTTGAGCTTTCTGCTAAAAGAAGAAAGCCAAACCCTACTCAACAAGGAAGAGGTCGAGGTGCAAACAAATTTAGAGGCTATAAAGGTTCTAGAGGTAATTTCAGCGGCACCAGAGGTTGCAGAGGAAATACAAGAGGCAGAGGAAGCAACAATAGAGGGAAAATGAGTCAGGCTACAGCTAGAAGGGCGGAGTTTGATGAGGAAGCTAATCAACAAGAATACTATGAGGAAGATGATGAGACAGAAGGTAAGGAAATTTTTAACAAAAATTTAAATAGCGAAAAAGTTATAGAGTTTATAGCTGACTCAGGAGCTACGAGTCATATCATTAATAAAAGTTTTATTTTAAGTAATTTTGTAAAATCAGAGAAAGGGGTTATTAAAAGCGCGAATAAAAATGAAATTGCTGATATTGTCATCGATGGTAAAGGTAATCTTTTGCTTAAAAATAAGAAAATAAATGATAATCAAATTAAGTTAACAAATGTAATTGCAGCAAAAGATATTTCAGAGAATCTATTGTCATTGCGTAAATTAGTAGATGCAGGTTTCTGTATACATTTAGATGACAAAATATTCAGAGTTTATAATAAAAACAATAATAAGACAATATTTGAAGGAAATTATGAAAAACCAAATTGGGTTGTTAGGTTTGAGGTCATAAAGCCTAAATGCGCTAAAGAAAGTGCAATAAGTGAGTGGGAGAATTATAGCTGTACTGCTTGTTTAGCAGATGACAATGAGGTTTCCGAGCAATCGCAAACCAATAAAGACAAAGAAATTTCTATTTCGAAGGGAGTTAATTCAGAGCCTGTAGATAAAGTTATGTTAGATTTGGGGTCTGCGATTGGGAGGGAGAGATTGGAAGACCTCATTGTGTCAGAAAATTCAGAGAAATTAAATTCAGAGTGTAAAGATGACTTGTTTACCTACAAAACAGTTAAATTAGACGATTTAAAGAGTGTAGAGAGTCTACAAGACATACTTACAGAAAACCCGTCAGAAAGTTCATTTTCAACTAACATTCAGAGTGAAGGTTTGCTATGGCATAGGGGGCTAGACCATGCTTCTTTAAATTATTTGAAAATGATACAAAAGAAAGATAAGAGATTAGAGCACGTGAAATTTGAAGACTCAATTAAAGAATGTGAAGTATGTATACTGTCAAAAATGGAAAAACTTCCATTCAAACAAAATAGAATTAGAGCTGACAGGCCACTTCAAATAATTCATACAGATGTAATGGGGCCAATTAGACCGACCTCATGGCCTGGTCAAAAGAGGTATATAATTGTGTTTATAGATGATTATTCTAGATATGCCAGTGTGTATTGCCTGAAATCCAAAGATGAATCTAGTCAAGCGTTTGAAAGGTTTTTGTGTTCTGCACGAAACTTATTAGGTGCAAATGCAAAGGTGTGCTATGTTAGATCAGATAGAGGTACTGAATACACGGGTGGAAAATTTACAGAGATATTAAAAAGAGAAAATATAGAGTTAGATTGTGGCCCACCGTATACTCCTGAACTTAATGGCACAGCAGAGAGATTTAATAAATCAATTCAGAGAATAATAAGAGCATATATGATTGATTCAGGTTTACCACATATTTTGTGGGAATTAGCTGCCAATGCAGCTGTTCATACTTACAACAGAACTCCCCACAAGTCAATAAATTATGAAATTCCATTAATTAAATTTTCACCAAGAGTAAATTGTTATTTAGAAAAAATACGAAGATTTGGTTGTATTGCGTATGTTAAATTACCTTTTGTTGAGACAAAGTTTAGTAATGTATCTATAAAGACTGTATTGGTAGGGCACAGACCCACAGGATATACTCTATGGCATCCTAGCACGAAAAAGTTCATAGAATCAAGACATGTAAGATTTATAGAAAGATTGGTATATAAAGATGTATATCTGAAAAATCAGAATAGAGAATTAGCTGAAGAAGGTAAATTAGACACGACAACTGAGTTTACTGTAGTTAATGAAACAGAGGAAACAGATAATAATTCAGAGACTAAGTCTATTGAAAAGAAAAAGAGAGGTAGGCCAAGGAAAATAAATTTAGCTGAAAATTCAGAGAAAGAAAAGAAAGAGGCAGATTCAGAGTTAGCAATAAACAAAACTGGTAGTCCAGTGACGAGAAGTAAAGCTAAGAAAATAAAAGATACAAGCTTATAGAGAGGCTACTGAGATAAATGAAGATGAGTTAGGTCATATACTGTTAGCTTTAATTCAAAAGGATCCAATTACTTTTGAACAAGCAATGTTGTTGTGGAAACAAGCTGTTAAAGAAGAATTAGACTCCATTGAGGAAAATACAGTTTGGGTTCTAGTAGACCGACCTAAAGAAAACCTTCGTGGTAAGAGGCCTAATATTATTGACTCTAAATGGGTATTTAAAAAGAAAATTGACAGTAACGGGTCAGTTAAATATAAGGTACGACTAGTCACACGAGGCTTTAAAGACAAAAATGTTTATGGGCTCAAAGAAACTTATGCCCCGGTATCAAGGTTGTCCTTGATCCGAGCAGTTCTTTCTATAATAAACAAAGAGAATTTAGACGCATGTCAAATGGACGTTAAAACCGCGTTTCTAAATGGAGAACTTGAAGAGGAAGTCTTCATGGAAATTCCAGAGGGTTTAGCGGTAACAGAAAACATGAAAAGTGAGAAAGTTTGTAAATTAAAGAAGTCTCTATATGGTCTTAAAGTAAGTCCTAAGTTGTGGAATAAAAGATTTTCAGAGCAGACTCGAATTCTTGGATTAGAAAATGATCTCCATGATCCTTGTTTATTTACTTGGAGGTTAAATGGAAAACTAGCTATAGTATTACTGTATGTTGACGACATGTTGATAGCTAGTAATGATCCAGAGAAACTCAATCAAATAAAAACACACTTAAGTAGCGCATTTCAGATGAAAGATTTGGGGGAACCTAAAAATTTCTTAGGCATGACTATTCAGAGAGATAGAAAAGAGAGAGGTATTAGTTTACACCAAGCTGCATATACACAGAGAATTTTAGAAAAATTTAATATGCATGAGTCAAAACCACAGAGTACACCTATGGTAACCCGACAGGTAGATCATAGAAATAAAAAGATTAAGTGTAAGTCAGAGAATGTAGAAAGAATAAGTGAAGTTAAAAAGGTACCATTTAGAGAGGCTATTGGAAGTTTACTGTATCTGGCAAGTGCTACTAGACCAGATATAGCCTACGCAGTTAGCTATCTAGCGAGAAAACAGATAGACCCGACAGAAGATGACTGGACAGAGGTGAAAAGAGTATTCAGGTACCTAAGAGGCACAACTGCTCGAGGAATTAAGTTCCTATTAAATTCAGAAAATATGGAAGCTCTATCTGATGCAAGCTTCAGAGATTGTGAGGATTCTAAATCCACTGGAGGATATATAATCAAGTTATTTGGAGATGTAATAACTTGGAGAAGTCATAAACAATCTACTGTTACGACTTCTACTTGCCAAGCAGAATACTTAGCTATGAGTGATGCGTGTCAAGAGCTAATATCACTTGATAAATCTATCAGGTATATAATTGGACGTACATTTTATCCAATTACTTTGTGGTGCGATAATAAATCAGCTAGAGATTGTACAGAGAAAGACGGAAGTCACAAACTTAAAACTTTTGATCAGAGTGTAGAAGAAATTAAAAGTGAATTAGCACGTAGAGAACAGACTGGAAAAAGGAAAAACATGGCAATTACTCATGGAGACTATGTAAAACAGTGTGTAGAGGAAAAGAAAATTAGAGTATGCTGGGTATCTACGGATGAAAACTTGGCCGACATCATGACAAAGCCTTTAGCTCAAAATAGGCATGAGTATATAAGAGCTAAAATTACTAATGATGAATTCTAAGAGAGAGTATAGAGTATGAGAGAGAATAAATTAAGATAATATTAGAGTAAATAAAATTCAGATGAACATTCAGAGAAAAATATGTAAATATACACACGTATAATTATTTATACGTATTTATGTTATAACACTTAATTTATTTTACAATGTTTACAGGTGAATGAGCTTCGTGAGTTCAACCTTGGTTGGGACCAGAACATACACCTTAATAATTAAGCAGTTTGTGTTTATTATTGTTTTAATGTTAATACATAAGTTTCTTTTATACTTATATTATTTTTTATACTTTACTTGTGTATTATATTAGTTTTGTTTATGTATTGATTAAGAATATTTGTTAAATGTATTCGACAAAGGGAGGGAGTGTAAGAAATAAGCTTTGTCGAAACATATATTTGGTACATGTTGAGGAGCGACGCCACTGGTGTCGAGGTTGCCATGCGACGGGGTCCGTGGCCTCGCGGGCGGAGGACGACAGTCAGTCGAATACCACTATTTAAGAGTTACGGGTGTGCCTGTGCGAAGTTGTAACTGACGTAATAATAGACGTATTCAGAGCATTGTGTGGTTTTATTGAATTGCACCCATCAGTCACCTAAATCCTCAATATAAATAGTTTTAACAAGTCCAACAGTTTTGTACTTTACTTTGTTTTAAATAGGTCAATATTTCATTTCAATACAAATAGTGGAAAGTTTTATCGTTCTCTAAAGAAAACGAGAAATGAAGGCGCTTTAAGCGATAAAACAAATTAAAGTTCGACAAAAAGCAGGTCGAATCAATATCAAATAAATTGTTTCTTTGTGCTGTCATCTCATTAATTTACTCATTTATCTCTGCAAATGTTCAAGACAAAAGTCAGTAAATCCCTGGAGTCGCAACGCAATATACTTTCAAAATTTAATTATTTACACATAAGTTAAAATGTAATGGTCGTGCAGGGTAGCCAATGCTAATCTGAAGTATGTTAAAGTAAATATAAGGTGGCTCCCGAAAGATGACCTTGAACCTTATCTCAAAACGATGATGATGAGTTTCGGAAAAAGTTTTTTCCGGTTTTGGGGTAGGGAGTAAATTTTTAATTTATTTAATCTTTGTATAAACAGGATGCGCTATTTACCTGTCACCACTATCAACTCTTATTTTAACTGAGAGACCCTGTATATATTTTTTTAATTTCTGGCCTTATTATGTTAGGAGCGTTTTATGTTAATATATATATATATATATATATATATATATATATATATATATATATATATATATATATATATATATATATATATATATATATATATATATATATATATATATAAATATATATACATATATAAATATATATACATATATATATATATATATATATATATATATATATATATATATACTATTTTTATTATATGGAGTATTAAATAAAGTGTAAATAAAATAATTTTATAATTTTTGAAAAATATAGAGGTGTAATTGAATAAGATTTTTTAAGTTAATTTTTTTAAACATTTTATTCAACTGTCATTTTGTTTTGCCTTTGGATTCATACCAAAATTATATTATTCCTATATAACGTTTAATTTTTCTGCAAAATTTGAGGTAAATTGGATAATTAGTTTTTTATGAATAATGTTTTTAACATTTCCCTAGGTTGCCATTTTGTTCCACCATTGCTGCATTTTTACCAAAATATTATCAGGTCATCCCCAAATCAACCCTAAATTTCGATTAATTGAAAGTCAATTGGGTAAGTGATTTTTTAGCTATGCGGCAAACAGATAGAGAGACACACAGGGATAGTGAGTAGAGAAGTTTTTGAACATCTAGAGGCCCTAAAACGTGAAAATTTATAAAATCTTGGAAAGATGACTTTTTAAAATTGCAATCATTTTATTTGGCGCCATTTTGTTACGCCACCTTGAATTCGTACCAAAACTTTTCCAGTTTATCTCCTTATCACAATTAATTCTTGCAGAAAATTTGAAATCACTCTGCCAAGAAGTTTTTCAGGGTGATTTTGTAAATATTCTATTAAGCCGCCATTTTATATCACCATCTTGAATTCGTTCCAAAATTTCTATATATATTGGAGAAACCTTATATACTAATTATACAATTAATATTTATAATAATATATTTCTATATATGGTATGTAATACTTGATTTTTGTGCAAAATTTAAGGTAAATTGGATAAGTAGTGTTTTTTGTTTTCATTTCATCCTTATATGATCCTTAATGTTTGATTAAAATTTAAAGCTATTCGGATAAGTAGACAAAGTGACTGAAGGAATTGAGAGAACATGTTTTTTGGCATCTAGGCATCTGAAAATCTCAGAGAGTGATTTTTTTACGATTACAATTTTTCTTTCACTTTTCTTTCGAAAAGAGTAATGAGGGGTGGGAATAGTCAATTACACTAGAAATTTATTCTCCTGTTTATACAGGGCAAACCATTTAGAAATAAAATTTCACTTTTGTCATTTTGTCCCGCTAGTCTTTCACGTTTGGTCTGATTGCTCTTAGGCAAATTAATACGTCTACATTTGTTCTAGCGACTGGTGTAAAATTCAACTGCATAAGTGTTAATAGTAAATGTTGGAAATTTTTGATTTGATGTATGCATGAAGTCTGTATTTCCATTTTTGATCCCTCGTAGCTTCATATCCGTACCTCTTAGGATAAAAATGATTAAAATTTACACTTTTTTGTTATTAAACATAGATGCACATTTTTTTTATCCGAACTTGAAAAATACCGTGTCAAATTGAAATTACTATCCGACGTTTTGCCTTCGATTGCACGAAGAATCTTCAGGGATTTTTACTCCACGAGATCTGAACACTGAATGAGCTCGAATAGATTCAGGCGGGCTTTGATATCCGACTTGTGCTCACCGAACCGTGACCCTGTGTTAAATAAAGTTCAATTAAAATATATAGTAATCCATCTCCGCCAAAGGAGAATGATAAAGAGCCAAGTTTAGGTAGTATTGTTCTTCCCTACATACATGGCACTACAGACAAAATAGGACGATTACTTCGGCGGTCCAACATAGGTATAATCTTCAATACACATAAGGAGATTGGACAATGCTTGCGATCCCCGAAAGATATTGTATCTTTCCAAACAGCAGGAGTATATAAAATGCCTTGCTCCTGTGGAGAAGTATGTGGGAGAAACAGGACGCTCAATATCAGCTAGACTTAAGGAACATGAACCATGTATTAAAAAGAAACAGATTGTTTAATCTACTGTAACTGAACACCAGCATAACACTGACCATTTCATAAATGTAAAGGAAACCAAGGTCCAAACATTGGTTCTAGGTTTTTATAAACGAAAAATTGGAGAATCTATTGAAATATTTAAACATACAAAAAATTTCAATAGAGATACGGGTTACGGTCTACATCATACGTAGAAATCGATCTTAACACAGGGTCACGGTTCGGCGAGCTCATTCAGTGTTCAGATCTCGGGGAGTAAATATCCCTGAAGATGCCTCGTGCAAAACGTAGGATAGTAATTCCGATTTGACACGGCCTAATCCCAAGAACCATGATTTCTTAATTGACCAAAGCCGTCACAGCTTCTATTCTATGCGAACTTTCTCGTTAATTTCTCATTTCTTAGGAAATTTTCCACACTTTTCAAGATGGCCTAGCCTTACCAGCTATAGCCTTGATAGAGGTGATAAGGTTCATCTGGTGCAAGGGCTCTATCCAGGAGACACGGACAGACGCCTGCAATTTATTGCAAGCATATTAGTTAATACTGAAGATGATCCAGTTTTTTATCTAAAATATTGTGGGGTGATGAAGCATAATTCCAATTATTGGCCTCCAGTTAATCCACATTGGGTCATAGAGACTAGATTTCAAGGCATTTGGAGTGTCAATGTTTGGTGTGGATTATTTAATGTAGGGATCATTGGACCCTGTTTTTATGAAGAGCCTTTAACGGGAGAAGGGTGCCTGCACTTTCTACAACACGTTTACCTCAACTTCTAGAAGAAATTCCGTTGGCTGAAAGACAACAAATGTGATGGCAGCAAGATGGAGCACCTGCTCATAACGCTCACATAGTTACTGAATTTCTCCAGAACAGGTTTGAGGCTAATTTTATCGCATATGCTTCTCCCGTAATAAGGTGGCCTACACGTTCGCCTGATCTTTCCCCCTTAGATTTTTTCTTGTGGGGAATTTTAAAAGATATGGTATATTTAGGTAAATACAATCACGTAGAGGACCTGAAGAATAAAATTAGAAATGCCTGTCGCAGAATAACGCCACAAATGATAATTGCTGCATGTACGCGAAACCTTTTGACAAGATTTGAAGCTTGCGTTGCCGCTGAAGGTTTAAAATTTGAACATTTATTACCGTAGATAATTTGTAAAATAAAAAAAAGGTATTGTCGCATTTGTCCTAATGTTCATCTGTCCCACCACCCGAGTGGAGCTTTGCCTGACAAGGATAGAAGATGAGATGGATTTATGGACAATCAAATGTGCTGACGTGTAGAATATAAATAATGTGGGGAATTTTTGTCAGAAGTTGTTTTTACCAATATATTATAAACATGGCCTACCTAATTAGTAACTACTAATTACTGAACATATTTATGAGTACAATTATTGATTGTGTATTTCTTACGAATATTTGCTTTATTTTAGAATATTTTTGTACAAGACATTCTCAAAAAAGTGGAATTATACTAATTTTTATTTTGGAGACGTAATAGGTATCGGGGACGCAAACTGAAAATGGATCGATATCATAACTTGCTTTTCAGGGGTATCCTACACCATTTTTGTTGTAATCGTTATTTTATATTTAAATTACATTCCATCTAATTCGGGAAAGGATAAAAATGATTGTCATTGTTATTCAGTTTTTAAGATACGTGATAAACATCCATGCCATGTTTTTATTTTTAATCTCCCAAATGCGATCTGGCCTAGTAACTCTAAAGAACTATCAGACAGCAGTGCAATGTTGCGAGAATTACCCAGGTCCCAGCTTGAAGTGTATTTCCTTTTTATTGTTTTCCAATGTAGCAAGTATTGATGTATATCCTTTGAGCAAAATGTTTTAAAGATCTGAGTACGAGCTTGGCTGCAGAAAGACTGAGTCAGATAATCTAGGTGAGTATAAACTGGTTGTTCCCTAAAAACACATTAAAAGTTCTTCATTTTTGAAACAGTTTAGTCCTACATTGAAACATCTTATCTGTAAGAAAAAAAGAATGCACAGGAAGTATCTGTCGTCTCGATTCCACTGGGATTATGAATCGTTTGCAAACCTTAGGTCATTGCTTGGGAGGAACTATAATAGTTTTCCTAATACTGTGTTTTTAGAGAGTAAAACTGCTGCCCAAAACTTTTATACACTTTTAAATCATCCCCAAAAATAATAACCGTGGAAGGTTTTATGATCCTTATTGTCATTCACAAATAATGTAAACAACATTATTTGTGAATGACAATAAGGATCATAAAACTTTCCACCGTGATTATTTTTGGGGATGATTTAAAAATGTGTAAAAGGATCCAGTATATTGATGACATTTTGTTGCCCCAGAATGATTTGGATGCTCTATGGGACTGGTCGCAAACAAATAACTTACAACTCAACATACGAAAATACTACTTTATCTGATTTCATAGGGGGCATAAAGTTTAACTCAAATTACAAGCTACACAGTGTCAACCTCAGTTTCTCTGAATCGGTGAAGGACCTTGGAGTATGTGGTTCATGAGAAATTGAGCTTCTTTCAGCATATTTCCAATATAAGCTTGCAGGACTTCAAAAAATGCTTGGCCTTATCACTCTCAATACTTCTGAACTTCCACTGAATATTCAGGAGTATCATAGAGTGGACATGCTTGTTAGACTTGGATTGAGCACTTTTGAGAGAAGACAATTATTTTTTGACCTTGCTATAGCTATAAATTTCTTTACCGTCTAATTGATTGTCAACAGTTACTTTCTAGGATTGATTTTAATGTCCCTAAATGTAATCTTTAACACTTTGAACTTTTTGCTGCCTTTCGATGCTACGAGCTACGGCAGGCAAGCACCTATCGATAAAACTCTTCGTGTACTGGACCATCATAGTAAAATATGGCTGCACACTGTCTGGTTTAAAAAATAGAATAACAAATGTAACACAAGATACTATAATAATATAAGGTCTAGTAACATGGGATGTAAAGTGCAGTATTTGAGTATGTAGAATGTTTTAGATTTTTTTCTATATAGTTTATTTTTGTCATATCATTGATAACTGTCATGTGTCTGTATATATATACATATATATATACTATATATATATATATATATATATATATATATATATATATATATATATATATATATAGAAACATACATTTTATGAAAGAATAAAACGTTTTCCTAAAGAAATTGGGTTTTATTTTACTGATTGTAATGTTTTAAAAAGTACTCCTCAAAGGAGTGAAATGCTCTGAAAATTAGGTACTCTATTGCCTCCTGTAGAAGGCTTTTGTTGTATGATTTCCACATGAATACTAGGAAATACTACTGCACATTTTATTCTCTATAATTTGTTTATTGAAATATAATTAACGTATTAAATTCAGTTTTGATTTAAATCAGAAATAAAAAAAAATGTTTTTTTTTAACAAAAAACCTAAAAAAATCACTTAATGTTAATAAAATACAGTTGGGAAAAATAATGTTCATATTTAAAAATTACTTTTGCCTTAAAATAAAAAGAACTTATATTTTGAAATAAGTTTTTGTCAGTTAATAGCTCTGATAAGATTCTAGCTACCTCACTATGACACTTTATTTATTTTCCTAGCGGTAGGTACATGAATATACTCTATATTGAAACTGACCAACAAATTATCCTTTAGAGAACCTGCTGTATTAAAACTTTGTATGTTTGGTTAGCAGACATTTTAAAAGCATTATAGGTATGGTGCTTGATGCTTGTCTTTTACAGGGGAAATAATAAACCAGACTAGGAAACAATTATAAAATATATTCATATTGCTCATACTTTGCACATATTTTTATTAGAAACACATTAAATTTTTAAGCTTGAAAACTCGAGAAACCAGAGTTAGAGGATAATGAACAACCACTTGAAAACTTGTATTTGGCTCATTGCTTTTTAACATTGACTGACAGTCTTTTTTCTTAACTTTAATTTACTGCTCTGCTACTTTTATACCTGTCCATAAGGCAGTGAAAGAAGGAGGGCGGGGAGGCTTGCCACTCTTCACCTAAAATTTTAAAAAATATAAATAAAAACACTTGTTTAATTAATTTATATAAACAGAAAATGTGAGATTTTTGTACAGAGAGTTCCTTCGCAAGGTGTCGTTTGGTTTTCATAGACTATAAACTACTAAAAATAATTATAAACAAGCATATTTAAAACAGGTAAAATAAAATATAGTTAAACCCTCAATTATTTCAAATTAAACATCGTTAAATGTCTTAATCATTGTACAAATGTACATTGACATTTCATATCTGTTGCCACTCCCAATGAAAACACCACCTATAAAGATTATATACAACTTTTTTTAAGGATAGTAGAACCTTAAATTAAAATAGGTAGAACTAAATCCACCATTGCATCAAGAATTTTGTGAACAAATAAATTTTAGGATATATCCCCTTTCTTTTTATTGTTTTCTATGAGTAAAACTCTTTCCAAATGACCCCACTGGATAGAACCCAACAAAAATCTTAATTTAAAATTAGGAATTGTACAACTAGTATAGTATACTATTCTCAAGAACCATGATTAAAGCACTGAGTACCTACTTGGTATAGAGTGTATATCCGAAATTATTTTTCACCTTTTTTTAACTGGTGAAAGTAAAACGCATACAAAAAAAAAGTCACATCATTAAAACAATCAAAAATGAGTTGAAGCTTTGGTTTAAAGATCATTCTGTATTGATTGAGAACAAAATTGGTTTTTTTGTAATTATTATCCAGAGTTCTTGGACAACATATCAACCAGGTCTTTCAGGTCCTTGATTTTGTATCCAGACATTACTAAAGAAATGATACACATATTTTCATCGTGAAATCTAGAAGTAGGTACAGACATAATTACTTAGTGTATAACCAAAAATAAAGGTTTGACTAAAAGTTTACAGGTTAGTTATCTTCAAAAAATTATTGTAAATTATGTATGCAAAAATATTTAACTTATATCAATTTTTGTCCTGCTTTTGTACAAAAATCCATCTTGGGAAAAAAAGTTGTCCAATTTTTGGCTATCCATTTTTCAGTGGAGAAAAAATACATTAATACTTCCGTACAATTAACGGAAATTATTGCATTTTGATTATATATACTTGGATCTACATAAAAAAACTAGCCTGCCAAAATAATAGGTTATGTTATGATGTTGAAATTTGAACGCAACAAACAGATGTTTTCTAGGTACTGTGGCTCAAATAAAGCTTTCTTCGCGTTGGAAGAGCACACGATGATGCCCCATGCACAGTAGGATGGATGAACATTAGGATCGGTTATAGTATCTCAAAAAAAAATACATTGTAATTTTCTTGTTTTGTTTTAAGCGGATTTTTAATTTACCCCATGGCTAACTTGATCGGAAGATAAAATGTTAATTTTCTAAGCTATTTATTAACCCATTTTTAATTGGAAAAAAGTGCTGAATAGGGAATTTACAATCTTACAAAATTATGTAAAAAATATACAGGGTGTCGTTTAAAATTTTAAGGTTAGGGTCGATTTTTTTGGGACTATTTTTTTCAAACATTTTTCTTCGAAGTCATTTTAAAGTATCCTCATAGCTACAAATTCTAGTTTTTATTCCAACTAAATATCTCAAACGGTTTGGGAACTAGAGCCTGGCTAAATCAGTTTGGGACACCCTATATATATATATATATATATATATATATATGTATATATATAGGGTTTCCTACATCATCAGGAAACCGGCCATAAAATAAATTTCGATGGGTGTAGGGAGATTGCCAATATAGAACATTATAAGACCAGAATAATCCGAGAAGCCATAGAAATTGAAAAACAAGGTGATTTGAATAAAAGGGACGAATCATTAAAACTACCAACAGTATGGAAGACAATAATCGACAAATCTAAAATCGCAAAAACTCAAGGGCAATTAGCGCAACAACAACAGCACCATCCGGAAAACATAAATAACGACCAACGCCTGCGCAGATATAACCTTCGGCCCCGAGTGGGGGTATAAAAGGAAGCGTCGCAGTCACCAACACTTCAGTCTCTATTCGGACGCGAGAAAGAAAGCTTTGAAAATGCCAAATGTGATTTTGGCGAAACGTCAGCAAAACTGTTCTTTTCAGAACGACAGTAGTGAACGGAGGTACACCCGGAATGAAAATACATATATATATATATATATATATATATATATATATATATATATATATATATATATATATATATATATATATATATATATATATATATATATATATATATATATATATATATATATATATATATATATATATATATATATATATATATATGTATGTATATATATGTATATATATATATATATATATATATATATATATGTATATAAATATATATATATAACGAAAGGTGTAAAAATATCATGGAAAAGTAAATTTATAGCAAGTATTTAATGCCTAATTTTGTATAAAAAAATGAAGGTAGTTATAATACAAGTTAATAAATACATGGTATAATATTACGTTTACACATTATCACTCTATTTTATAAGTTCGGTGAAATGCAAAAAATACTATCCTAAAACCACCTTATTGAAAACGTTGTCTAATTGTGACAAACACACTCTAAACTGGTGGTCAAGATTTCTATAAATGATATTTTCTGGTATTTTGTCCCGTAAAGTTATATTATACAATTACAAAAGGCTAAAATAAAAATAGGTAAACGTAGGAATAGGAAAAATGATGACTTTTTAAAAATATAGGAAGTAGCATGTTTTGAATAATAAGAATAATAAACATGAAATTTTTTAAAATGTCAAAAACATTACATTCTGTCAAAAAAAGTTTTTTTCTTTCTTTTAGAGAGATATAACCTTCCATTTTTGCGTGTAGCTGCTATATGGCAGCGATTTGCATATTTGTAGGCCAATGTTAAACACAGAATTTGGTTGTTAAATCTAAAGTAGAGGTCGAAAATCGTCATTAGATTAAATTGTATATAATTCTACTTTGGAAGTTAAAGTGAAATGGCACAGACAGGCAATACACGTAACTAGTACTTACTACATCTCAAACAAATAGTTTTCCTATTTGATTCAAAGACAAACGTTTTCTGAGGTCACGTATTCTCGGAAATTTAAAACAGTAACCCCGAATTAATTTGTAAAGCAAATAGGAAAAGGCGCGGCAGTATTCTCTGTTCCTCGACGAAAATGTAGTTATCGTTTGGACTGTATTTTCCTTTAATTAAGAGTATCAGCTGAAAACTGTAACAAAGTGGTTTTCCATTTCGCTAATTTCAGTTCGCTTTTCTAACATGAGTCGTACTCTAAAATTAGGTTAAATCGTTAATAGTTAAGAATTGGTAAATATTAGTTTACTCTGCCTGCACATGATTTCTATTTATATTTAAAACAACACATGCAACCGTTATTAAAATTCAAAACGTTTTATCACATTTAATGGTAGCCTTCAGATATGAGCAAGTTTACAACAATTTGATAAACCGTTTATTTTGAACGTTTTTACTTCCCTCGTAAAAGGAAAGTAATGTAATAGGGACCCTACCAGATTTTTTCGGATCTTCACGTTTCAGGGTCAGAAGCTGGTAAGTACAAATAGAATATGGCGGATCAAAATACTTCCAATAAATATGTTTGAAACTTCACTAATCCTAATAAAAAGAAAAGGTAAAGGAAATAACGTTTTTTTATTATAAGGCATTTTTTCTATAATTTATTTCAGACATGTATTTATATAAAATCAGAATATATATAAAAATATTCGCCTAGTATAAGAGTCCAGTTAATCATAGCCGTTCAAAGTCGTATCGCCTTCTCAAAGTTATTAATGAGAGTTTTATTCTTATGGAATTGGATAAATGATGATAATAATGATAATAAAACCTGCTACCAATGTATAGAAAGCCTAGTTAGAATTAAGGTACAAATCTCAACCTACTACGCTTAAAGACACAACAGCGTACACCGCAAAAGTTTAAACAGACCGATAAATATCAGCTGTGCATCAAATATATCGAAAAAGTTATTTATGTGCTACACAATTACTTTGCGACTATCTGGATTAAGTTCTCTACACCGCAGGAGGACTAAGAAAACCTCCTTAATGCGCAAAACAATTGAAGATGTTCAAAGAAATATAGTATAGGTTGGAGCTAAAATATATCCCTTTTCCACAGAAGAGTAGAACGAAAATATGAGGTGGCATCTAGAGGAAAACAGTCTGAACGCATTTTATATACTTAATCCAAATGTAATTGGACAAAAATCAATTAGCCCAATACGTCAATTGTACAAACAGAAAATTGACCGAGTACATCAACTGATCTAAAAGTGAATTCATTTGTCAATTATTGATTGATTTTATATTATTCTTCTAAATTTGACGAAACTATAACTGACCGACTAATAATAACCTTTGAGGTTAGTCAGTTATCTTTTAAAAAGAAAGTTTCATTTGTTTATAAGAAACTAACCTAAAATATCTATAATTTTTGATTTCCCAGTAAATTAGCACAAATATTTAAACATAATTTTTATGTTGTCATGTAGTAGAAAATCACTCTTTTTTACAGGCTAGTTTTAAGTAACCTGTAGATCACTTGCGCCCAGAGAGCATACTCATAATAGTGCACTTTCTTAGAGTTGAGTTCAAAGTTTTGTTTAAAAGTGTTTGAATTATATGATTTCGTTTATAGAAAACCAGATGTATTATGCAGCGCATCGTTTGGTTGACACTGGCAACAAAATCACCTCTCTTTAAAGATATACTCATTTCATTTTGGTTTATTTCTTTAGCTGACACTTTTTTATTCCTACCAGTTGGATGCATTTTCTAAGGAAAATTTCATTTCGTTCTCATATACCAATGATAATATATCATTTCAATAGTTATATATATATATATATATATATATATATATATATATATACATGTATATTAAAAGTTAACCAGATGTTAACAAAAATGCAGACTCATCCGTCTTTTCTCAAACATCAGGAAAGCTTTTAAAAAAATAATACTTAACAGATTAATTGATTTCTGGCTAACAGCTAATATACAAAATGGTTTAGGAGGGAAATATCTACTAAATTGGCTATCTAAAAGACACTTTTAATATAACAGACTTATTAAATAATAATAAACATACTATGGCCGTGTATATAGACCTATTAAAACTTTGGTAGTGTTAATCATAGAGCTCTTTGTGCGAAACTAGAAACCTGTGATATTAGAGAAGGTGCTCTCAAATTAATTCAGTCGTACCAAAACCTCACTCAACAAATTGTAGAGGAAGAGTCAGTCTTTTTGTAGATTGATCACTTTCGATAAAATCGGGTCATTAAGGGTTTGCATATATTAATATAAACAATATTTATGCGGTCAATACTACACTTACCAAAGAAAATTCAGATGAAAGATGAGCAGTGTGCTTGTGATGTCCTCGATACATATTTTGTAATATTGGTATTGTGGTGCGCTAAGGGTCGTAACTGAGAATGTGGGCGCTGATGCCAGATTGTCTGCTTATCATGCTCTATCAAAACTGGGGAAATTCCCCAGGGAATGAAATAATTTTCATCTTTCAAAGAAAAACGTATTCGTAGTATTTTTTAAATGAGTTTAAGAAAAACCTGTAAACCTTTATTTCCATAAAATAAAATTTAGTGCTAAATTATGTATATGTTAGATTATTTTATAATCTAGGAGGTAGGGAGTTTTGAATAGAAAAAAATAAACGGTATTGTTTTTTCTTTGATAGTTAGATTTAAAGGTAAAGAAAAACATAAAAATGTCCACTACTCCCGCATAAGCAAATTATGTAGAAGTTGTTTTTATGCGATAACTTGTTTTCTCTTTGTCATACCTTAAATATAGTGCTACGAAAGTAACTGCCATTTATTGGAATGGATTGTGTTGCTCAAATGGTTTTCGATGAATAAAACTCTCAGTTTACTAAATGTTGGTAGAGCTGAATATTTGCTTGGCCTTTGTTATTACACTTGGCTGCAGAGTTAGGTTTTGCATCTTTTCGTTCGGTTAGATAAACATTAACGTGACGCGGCTTTAAAGAACAAGTAATATTTATGTAGCTTTAGGAATACTTAAATACTTATAGAGCTTTACTGAGTATTTACAATAGGTAACTGGGTAAGGGTTGGATATATAATGATAGGTACTAATCATTTGTGTTAGGGTTGCACCATGAGTTATTGCCGCAAATGATTTATTGAATTTATAATTGAAATAATGCTTACCGGTAGTAGTTTTTCTCAAGTTCAATGTTAAATAGTTTACATTAAGTTTAAGCAATTAACTAACTTAATAATCTGGATAAAATCTATTCGAATACTATATTAGATTGAGTATTAGTTGACAATAGTAACATAAAATAAAAACTTACATAATTCTCTACAAAAAGCGTATTCACTTTTTACATAACACTAGCTCTATCGCTATAACAGCCACTTTAAGCTAATTTTTTTTCACTGACATATTGCCAAGTGTGCTAAGCATGAGTTAATTATGCTTGACGCGCATCAGTCTACTTAAAGTTGCTTCTACAGCAATAGTGCAATGTACAAATACTTTTTTTTTAATTTTATATACTACTATATTTATCGAATCGTAGAGAGGACCAACTTCTACCTAATTTGAATATTTCTGGGATTGCACCTTCAGTGAGATAGGTAGAATTTTGATGTTTTTATAATTTTAAAATATTTTTTTTTAAATATAAGGTTTCATTTTTTTTTATTTTTCACATGACTTTTTGACCCATCACCTGGCTTATTATCTTTATCCAAAAAAAAATAAGGACAGGTGCAATAAATAGTCACAATTATGCAATAAGACATAGGTAATTTCAACTATTAACAAAAAAAAACATTATTATAAAATTTTTCCAGAGAGTGGAGTCAACCGGTCTCTAAACCAAGCAAAAAATCTTTTCCGTTACGCGGAACTTCCCTCATTATGAATATTTCCTTTTATTAGGAATAGTGAAGTGTGATCCAGTTTAGTTTAGTACATAAGTATTTACATTAACGCACACCGCGATTTTGTTAAGTCATGTTGAATTCGTATCAATTTATCCTTATAACATATTTAATTTTTCTGCAAAATTTAGTCAGTTGAATAAAAATATTTTTTTACGTTGATTTTTCACACATTTTATTTGGCCGCCATTTCGATCCGCTATCTTGAATTCGTAACACAACTTTACCAGTTTATCTCTATATCACATTTAGTGCTTACACAAAATTTTAAATTAAACTAATAAGTAGTTTTTTCAGGCTCATCTTTTAAATATTTTCTTGGGACGCCATTTTGTTTTGCTGTCTTATATTCATACCAAACTATTACAGTTCATTCTTATGTAACACTTGATTTTTGTACAAAAGTTGAGGTAAATTGGATAAATGTTTTTTTAGTAATAACTTTTTTAACGTTTATTTAATTCTGAACACATTTAAAAACTTTTTTAACGTTTCACCTCGCCGCCAGTTTTTTGCATTTTTACCAAAATATTACCAGGTCATTCACATATGAACCTTCATTTTTGACTATAGTTTGAAGTCAATCTGATTAATATTGTTTAAGCTATGCCGCTCACAGACGGACTAAAGGTATTGATAAGACTTGTTTTCTAGGAACGCTAAAACGCGAAGATATGTTAAACCTGAAAGGGTGTTTTTTTTTTCAGATTACAGAAGTTTTATTTGGCCGCCATTTTATTCCGTCTTGAATTGGTACCACAGTTTTACTACTTCATCTCCATTCCATAATTAGTTATGGAACATAATTTGAGAAAAATTTAATAATTAGTTTCTTTAGTAATACTTTTTTTAACGTTTCACTAGGCCGTCATCTTGTTCCGGCATATTGGACTTTTAACAAAATATTACCAGGTAATGCCTATATGAGCTTTAATTTTTGACTAGAATTTGAGTCAATCTGTTGAGTGGTGTTTAAGCTACCGCCGCGAACTGACAGACAGACAGACAAACTGACAGATGGACTAAGGGAATTGAAAAAAACATATTTTTTGGCATCTAGGACGCTAAAACGCGAAGATATGTAAAACCTGAGAGAATGATTTTCTCGGATTACATGAGTTTTATTTGGCCTCCATTTTGTTCCGCCATTTTGAATTAGTAACCATAGTTTTACTAGTTCATCTCTATACCACAATTAGTTAAGACATACAATTTGAAATCAGTTCATTAAGTACTTTTTCAAGGCTGAATTTGGCCATATTCGATTTGTACCAAAATTTTACCAGTTGACTTCTTCATAATATTTGTGTGCAAAATTTGAGATAAATTGGATAAGCGCTTTTTTTAATTTTTTTTTCGTTACATTAGGTCGCCATTTTCTTTTGTCATATTGGATTATTACCAAGATTTTACCAGGTTATTCCCATATAACCTTTTTGATATTTTTGACCAAAATTTGAAGTTAATTGGGTTTTTAGCTATGCCGCGAAGACACAGACCGATATACCGACAAACAGACAGACAGACCGACGGAATCGAGAACATATTTTTCGTCATTTAGGGACCCTCAAATGTAAGGATCTGAAAAAACCTCGGAGGATGATTTTTTCACGATTACAATACTTCTCTTTTACGAGGGAAGTAAAAACTAAATATTTATTAGAGAAAGCTTATTATGCCATTAATAAACTTTTTAAAGATAATATTATTGGCCTTGTGAAAAACTAATATTTTTTCATTTTTTGTTTGGTCAGCAGTGGCGTATTTAGTTGAGGGGGAAGCAAAAAGGAAATATCTATATCCCCCAGAGCTACTAACCGAAGCAAAATGTTTCCAACAAAAAATTATTTTATATTACTTTACCACGATTCTATAAGTGAGAATTTTTTTTGGTGTGTTTGTATGCTTATGTTGTGTAGTGTACATTTTTTTAGTCGCTAAATGATGTAATTGTTCACTGTGTATATCTTTTCTATATATATATATAGATATATATATATATATATATATATATATATATATATATATATATTCTTTATTTAACAATGCTTCATAGGCTCTAAGCTTTTTCATGGAACAAAGCTATTTAACTGTTTACATTTACATAAGTTAAAGCGTATAGTGTTTCTTTGTATATACTTTTTAACGGATAATAAAGTTATAACGGCCGAAGACTCTAAAAAAAATAGATAAAAATAAGTGACAGGTCACAGAACATAATTCAATGGCATGGAAGACTAATGCCGCGGAAAATTAATAGACGACAATATGGCGATCGGGAACGTCCTGCGATGTGCGAAAATAAAGAAAAAGACAAATAAAGGCTTAATCGAATTGTTGTTCCACTTTGTAAACAACCCATTTGCCAGAAAAATTTATGACCATTGACCTACCCATATTTATCTGGATATTTATGTATTCACTTCCGCTAATGGCAGTCTCATATAGGATGTTGTATTTTATGTGTTTTAGTTTTAGTCAGAAATAAAATGTATTTAAAAATCTAAATATAACCAATGTTTCTAAAATTTAATTCTTGACGTAATATTAACGTGACGAAAGCAAGGGTTGGTTTTAGCCAAAGACCATAATTTTTAGTGTATCAGAAAAAAATTTGTAGCATCGCTTTTATGTCCTTGATGAATTTAAATTATCTGTACTTTGCGTTATATTTTATAAAATGCATTAATATTAATTAATTAATAACAACTATTTATATAGTATCTAATATTTAATGAAGGTCTGATAGCATCTGGAGTCATATATAGCCAGAATAATGTCAAATGTTTCCGCGACATAGTGAAGCCGTATCCAGGTGTTATCGAAAAAAATAGACAAACGTTTGCAATTGAGCTTGTGATAAACATTTGCCAAATTCTTGATATTATGTATATCAATAAAAACATGTAGACATATTGGTTTCCAATTTAGGCGGGCTCAAACGACTGTTGAATTTAACAAATACACAAATAATTTTGCATTTGGCAAGTATCCAAGTATGATCAATGGTTGTCGATCACACTACTTGTATAATCGATAAACATTTAAACGCAAGTTCACTTGCCAAGTGTGCTTTACTGTAGTTTTCGTTATATAAACTGAGAGATTCCAACACTGCCTGACCAATCCATTTTTATAAGCTTTTATTTAACTTCACTTTGCGTTGACTGAGACTTGGTATACATACATAAACAGATGACAATACAATATTATGAAGTCCAATCGTGAATGTCTGATACAGAGTGCGTAAAAAATAATGCTAAAGAGCACAAAACAGTTTTCGTTACCGGAAATGACTAAGATTTGGTATACATACATATACCCGATGACAATATCAAAGTATGGTATCCGGTCGTGAATCTCTTATATAGGGGGCGTAAAAAATAATGCTAAAAGGTGCAAAATAAGATAAATGTAAAAAATATTTTTTAAAAAAGCTTTTATTTATAACCTATTGAACTGAAAAGTAAAAATAATTAAACTTACATAAACTCAGAACTTTTAAAAATTTGAATATTAAAATATCTTAAAAACTTAAGGCATGAGATGACATAACACACTGAAATAAAGCCTCAAGCTTTTTAAGAAATAATACAAATTTTTGAAAGTTCAATGTTTATGTAAGTTTAATTATTTTTTACTTTTCAGTTCAATAGTTTATAAAAAAAGCTTTTTCTAAAAAATATTTTTTACATTTATTTTATTACAAGACAATACAGTATAAGGCTGACATAAACTATAAATACGAGGCATGTTTTTTAAGTAAGTACCGTTTTGGAATTTAAAAAAAACGTGCAAAGATATCGCAATAATTTTATTTTTACATGAAAGCCTGTACCTTAATCTACTTTTCTACATAATTTCCGTGAATATTGACGCACTTGTCATAACGTGGCACCAGTTTTTGAATACCCTCCTCATAAAATTCTGCCACCTGACTGGTTAACCACTGTGTCACAACTGTTTTGACTTCGTTATCGTCTTGAAGACGCTTACCGCCCAGGTGTTTCTTCAAGTGCAAGAACTTCACCTTCATTGTGGTACCGCTCAAGGAAAGTCAATGCACTGCCTAAACGTTGGGTTTTGTGCAAATCCGTCAACATTTTCGGAACCCAACGTGAACACAATTTCCGGTAATTCAAGTTCTCGGTCACAATGCGATACAAAACACTACGAGAACATTGAGGAAAGTAGTCGCACAATAATGAAATTGTAAAGCGTCTGTTCTCTTTCACCTTTTCGTCCACTTTCTGCACCAAATCTTCATTAACGATCGAAGGACGCCCACTCCGTTCTTCATCATGCACATTTGTGCGGCCATCTTTAAATGCTCTCACCCATTTCCTTACCATTCCATCACTCATAATGTTTTGTCCGTAAACTTCACAGATCTCACGATGAATATCGATCGGTTTTACGCCTTTAGCACTAAGAAATCGTATAACAGCACGTACTTCACAATCGGCGGGACTCACGATTGTCGGAGGCATCTTAAACACTCAATAAACAACGTATACAATGAAGAATCAGACTGTAATGGCGTCTGTGCGTAGACAAGAGAGGTAGGTAACCAGCGCGCATGCGCGGAACGCCGACCGTAGCGCTGCGGCGGCGGAATCGCAAAACGGTACTTACTTAAAAAACATGCCTCGTATAAAATAAAACTAATCGCTCAAAAAGAAGTAAAACGACAATTAATTGGCAATATCCGTTTAGTCGTTTGACCGCAACTGTGTGGACTTGCCAATGATACAAGGACGTTTCGACTTGTGCCATATTTACTGATAACTAATGTCAAATAAACAAGTGCCAAATATTTGCACAAGCAGGCCACCCACAAAAACAAGTGTTTACAAGTGACGATTATTTGTCAAGTACACCAGTAGTTTGAGTCTGCCTTTACACCACGTAGCAAATAATAGTAAGGCGAAAACTAGCCCATGTTTGTCCTGTCATCAGTTTGATACAAACTTATATTCAATATTCGATGATAATTTATTACCAAATTCTTCTTTCTTTTTAAGAACGCAATCAACAAACACTTGCTACAAACGTTCATCATTTCTTGGTGTTGGTACATAAGAATAGATACACGGTGCGGTACACTACTATTTAACCAAGGTTTGTAGGCATTCGTCGCTTCGGGCAATTTTATAAATTTGCCAAATTAATCGCTTGTTTAAAAGCACGAAAATTGTGCTTTAAATAGACAAATAGGATTGTCGGGTTGCCTGAGAGCCCACAGAAGGCAAAGGCAAATAAAAACTCTTTTAATAGCGTTATTATAAGAATATATACCAAATATAATATGTAAATTACACTATTTCCATTTTCAGGGGTAGGCAAGCACCCAATTTGCGCACTCTCCCTGCGGACGGTCTCACCAAATAGCAGTAGCGTAAAAGTTGGGTAAAACCGATTTATAAACACTTAGCCAGCAGGTTTGGTGGCCATGCGTCGCGTATTGGCATTTGTCGTCGTTGAGCTACGCAGAAATCCCCCCCAAAGTTGAGATTAATTTAAGGGTTTTATATCTTGCACTGGATGGATCGTCTATTCTGTATAATCTGTTTTTTACTAAGCCTCGTTAATTTCCAATCCTGACGACACGTGGCAAGCAAGCCTCATTTTACCATACGGTAGTTTAAAATATCTGTATATAGTGTCGAGTTTTGCATGGTCTAAGAATATTACTTACTTCATATCTTATCTACTTTACAACAAGATGGGTCTAGCGTTAATACATACTACTGATGATCTTTGCCTGCGCAGTTCATGAAGCGATGATAAAACATGTATGAAATTTTTTCCGAAATATTTTATTTATACCTACATATTTTAGTTAATTGTACGCCTTAACTCTTCTGCCAAGAGTAGTATTCACTGCATTAAATGCTAAAACGATTGTAAAGCCCTGTGTTGCCAATGAAGTGTCTTCAATTAAAAAGATAATTTTAAATTTTATAATTTACGTTTAAATTTCTCATTACGAGCAAGCTGAACAAACTCTGCAAGATTAACTTTTCAATTTAAATGTAAAAAAAATTTATTTAGCTTTAAAATCATTTAAATTCTGAATAAATAAGTTCAGTTATTGATATTAAAAATACTGATTAAACTTATTCAACACTAAAATATATCTTTTTCAATTTCGTGCGTTATTTAGTCTGTACACGCGCTAGACATTCCTGTCACAGCTTGCTGAAATAACACTTAAAGAGTTAGTTTCTTGCACGATATTACATAGTTGCCATCATATAACACCGGGTTTCACATCTAAAGTTGAATGTCTCCTAACCAAATGCATATATATATATATATATATATATATATATATATATATATATATATATATATATATAAACTTGGGATTTTTCTTTAACCATATAGAAACGTCATAGAACGTTCTATTCTATGACTAAGTAATATTAATCCGATTTGACTTTGCCAGCGTGTTTCCATTCCTAACACAAAAAACAGCTAAAATAGACGAACAAGGAAAACTGAAAACAACTCAACAAACTACGAGTAGAATAGAATGTCCTTATGAACAACTGAGCCGACCAAGAATTCAAGAGAAAACTAGGAGAAGAGGACCAAAAGGCAACAAGAACAACAGGAAATACTAAAATATATATAAGATATATATGATATTCAAAGGACAAAAAGAAAATTATGAAAAAAAG
Organism: Kuschelorhynchus macadamiae; assembly: GCA_030620095.1. Classification (NCBI taxonomy): domain Eukaryota; kingdom Metazoa; phylum Arthropoda; class Insecta; order Coleoptera; family Curculionidae; genus Kuschelorhynchus; species Kuschelorhynchus macadamiae. The sequence continues at coordinate 137,239 of JAUTXW010001307.1, forward strand.
GATCGGTTCGAAAAGATTTTAAACGACCCAAAGGCAAAAGAAAAACAAAAAGAAAAACAAGATGATGAAGCCAAGAAGCAAAAAGAAAAACAGTAATAGCAAAGAAATAAGTAAATTGAAAAAGTAAAGGTTCACTAGGCCGATAGTAGTGTCTGGTGGTAAAATTAAATCAGCAACATTTGATGGCTCAACTTAATGGACTATGTACGTGCGACAGTTTGAGGCCACGGCAACAAGCAATGGTTGGAGCGACGAAGTAAAGGTGACTTCTTTTATACTCTCATTAAGAGGACCAGCGCTGAATTTATTACAAAGAGTTCCCACGTGTCATCAACAAAACTAACAGCACATTGATTATCTATTAGAACTTAGATTAGATTAGGAGATTAGTATTTTCAAGAAATATACAAAACCCAACTTAAAACTAAGAAACATAAACCCAGTGAATATCTTCACACATTTAAGTCTGCCATAAAAAGATTAATAAGATTGGCATTTCCTAAATCAGATGAGGACGTGCAAGAATGGATGGCGTTTGTGGATGGACTACGAAACCCTAAAATTCAAAACAATTTAAAAATGTCCAAATTTAGCCAAAGTTAGATCCGTTACAGTAGAAGATCCAACCGATAACGTTTTGAGGCAGTTTTAAGTAAGATTCGTAGTGAGATCCGACAAGTTTATGACATCAAGCCCCATAAACAGGAAAATATGCAAACAGAATATTTCTATTGTCGTAAAACTGGACATATGCATAGAGTAAGTTTGAACAGGTCTCCTTTTGGATCACCACGGATATCGAGGCAAAATAGCCCCGACTTCAGAGAGGGAAACAATTATTAACCAGTATTAAGGTGCAAATGCTGGTTAACAGGACATAGCCCACAAGATTGTCTTCATTAAGAATTTAAAGAAACGCTATGAAAGCCCGACAGTAAAGGGGGTAGTGAATAGAAGAACAGTGACGATTACAGTAGACAACGGAGCAGCCGTTTCCCTAATCACAAAAAAATCTCGTCAAAGCTGAAGGAGTAAAACCAATTGCAAAAAATCTGTTGTGCACTTGTAATACGGAAGTTATCACCTGTATATAGAGAAATTAGTGTTAGACTTGTATCAAACTCAATTTTAATTCACCACCAAACACAACAGTACGAGCAGACAATAACGTTTCTTTACGGGTCACTAAAATCTTTTCCAGCTCCAGTACAATTAATAAAGAGCTCTCGTTGCGACCTTCGATCCACTCAGACAAGTAAAACAAGAAGATCAAGCTAACCACGAATAATTTACAGGGAATGGAAAGATCATGGGGTCATTTGTCAGAAGAAGAGTTTTTTTGATAAGGACAACGATTTTATGTTAAGTAAATGAGACATATTTGAAACTGGGGACGGCCAAACCGGAAAGAGAAATTTAGTAAAGCATAGAATTGACACTGAACAGGCACATCAGATTAGACAACCGCCATTAAGGATGCCAATTGCAAAACAAGAGGATGTTTAAACATACGTCAACAAAATGCTCCAAGACGGAGTTATTGAAGAGTCAAATATTCCATGGTCAGCATCCATAGTTCTTATAACAAAAAATGGAGGCATAAGATTTTGTGTGGACTACCGCAGACTTAATGTCATTACAAAAAAGGACAGCTACCTATTATCGAAAATTGACGATACTTTAACTATTTTGTAAGGATCCAATGATGGAAAGACCACTAAAATGCAATTAGTGGTTCCAGAAAAAGAGTCCAAGATATAATAGAAGAACTACATGAATGGTGATCTGGAGCGCACCTTGAAGTAAACCAAACTCTAGCTAAAGTTCAAAATCAATTTTACTGGGTCAGATATCATGAAGATATCAAGGAATGGTACCAAATATGTTACACCTGTTCAGCAAGTAAAGGCCCAATTAAACAATATAACATTGATTTGCCAATATAAAGGATATCAATATACGTTGGTGGGCAATTTACAGAGTCTGATCGAGGTAACAAGTATGTCCTAGTTGTCATGGATTACTTTAGCCAGAACATTTGTGAAATCATGGAGATACGAAAAACTAGATCAACACCTCTACATTCTTCATCAGATGGCATGGTAGAATGATTTAACAAGACTATGGAAAAACATCTATCCAAAATTGTTGCCAGAAATCAGCGCGCTGGGATCAAGACCTACCTTTGTTCTTGTTGGCTTTTAGGACAGCATTTCATAATTCCACGGCTCAAACTCCAGCCAAAATTATTTTTGCCATGTGATTTAACATTTGGATTATCTAATGATGAATAAATAAAAATTCAAGATTATCCGGATGAAATGCAGATATGACATCATTGCCATCTCTGCTGATTTTAATGAAAATGAGTTGGTTTGGTTGTATAATCTCACAAGAAGAGAAGGGTTATCTCTAAAATTGGCTCAACACTGGGAAGGACCATACCGAATAATCAAGAGGATTAATTGCTTGGTTTATCGGATATAGAAAGATCCAAAAAGCAAAATGAAGTTGGTACACTTGGACAGAGTGACGAAATACCATAACCAAAAAGCTGATCGGGACGATAATCATTAAGAGTGCGAAAACTTCCCAAATCAGTCATCAACCGTTCATGTTCATCGGCTATGTGTAAATAAATACGCAATCCTATACCGAGGGCTTTCTGAAAGATTTCCTTGAAGTTCTCTATGGCCTCCTAGAATATTTCGGTAAATTCTGAACGCATATTTAAGAAAAAGAACGTTACCGGTTAGGATTAGTCTTATATTGGATAGATTAGCGTAATGTTTAATAGTTCTGTTTTATTCAGTGTGTATTGTTTGTTAAAAGACGTATTTGTTACAAAGCGAACACGTAACAATATTATATATAATTGCTATAGGCTCAGAGGAAACAAAGACAAATGTGGGCACCCTAAAATTTTGTATAATTTTAAAACATCATAACTCTTCAAAATAATAATAAACTTTTGAGAGTTTATATCATCTGCTGATGATGCTAACTTGGTTAGCGAAACGCGCGTCCAGAACGTAACAAGTTGTGGTGTAGTGTGGTTAGAACTCTTGTATTTTGATCTATCTTCCACCACAGGTTCCAGTGTTAGGACTTATCATAACTCTTGAAAAAATTGACCGAAAAGGAAGTATTATATACAGATCGATAGATAATTGTGTCTTCAATAATATACTGATTGCAATTATAAATTGTTATTTAATTAAACCTACATATTATTTAACGTATATTCTACATAATTATCTTGGAAAGTTCTTAAAATATTGAAGTTTTTGACCAATAATAAAAATAATAATAAAACAAGTCAACATATTCTGACAGATTAAAATATAGACAGGGTGAAAAATATTAGACAAACATAGATACGGTTTCGAGAATTTTTAATTTAAAATGATGGTCTGCAGTTTAAAACCTTTCACATGTAAGAAAATTAAAATTAGACTACATTGTAGTTAGTTATCACGAAAGGTCTAGTGACTTACAGAGTTTTTTATTATTGATATCTTAAAAAACTTTATTTCTGATAACATTTGGTGCATGAGGATAAAATAGTTTTGACACTAGTAAACCTTAGATCAAATATACAGAGTGTTGAAAAAAACACAAAATCCGACGTGACTACGTGAAAAGTGGTTAAATGAGAAATTTATCGAAAACAATTATTTGAATACATTTTTTCCTACCCATTTATTATCTAATATATTGTATTATTAGTACACTATATGGGCTATATAAGAGAAGTAGTGGAATAACAAACGTTTTTACAAAGTTGGTTTTATCGAGGTTTTAGAATCCCTAGAATACGCCTGTGTGTATGTAAATTTTGTCGAGCAATAACATGGGAACGGTCAAACCGATTCATTTCAAATTTACACCAAAAACAGTATAGGTCACGGAGATTCGATTTTGGGTGTCATGGGCGTAGATCATCGATATTTTAAAGGGGTGTGAAAATGTAAAAAAAATATATTTTGAGAATGCACAAACCGGCATCACTCAAATTGAAAGCAGAAATAGTTGAGGCAAATGATCTGACAATGAAAAAAGTCATTGACGTAGATACTTCGATTCGATTATATCATGCAGGGTAATCCTTAGAAGAGGAAGCAGTCACCTGAAAGTTAAAAGAAATGTATTTCAGAAGTATTCAGCTTACCTAAAAAATAATTAAACATGCAAAAATTCCTTTTATTTATTACTATTCAGGTTAGTCCTAGAATGATGAAGTAGCCCTCTCAAAATTAAAAAAATACTTCGGAAGCATTTAGCTAGCTTAGGTAGTTTTAATGCAAATAGTTAAAAAACAAACTGGGAAATATTTCAAATTCCTTTTATCTCTTTTAAAAAATAAGACTACAGCGTAGCCTTAGGGGATACAACAGCCCCTTAAAAATGTATATTTTTTTATTTCCATAATCTTTTTTAAAAAAACGGCAAAACGGCAAATTTATTTTCTTGTTTTGCGTACATAAGCAATTTTTTCCTAAAATGCTAACTTTTAATAAACTAACTAGTAATATTTTAAGAAAACCGCAAAATACGGCAACTTTATTATATATTTTTTAATATAAACCTCTACTTGAGAAAACCAAGGAAATACATATATGGGGATGTACTATGTTTGCCAAAACAAATTTTTTTAAATTATTTTATAAAAAAATATCAAAAATGTTTTTCTTAAACCCTGTATTAGAAGAAAGTGATTAAAAACATTTCAAACAGTTAAGATACAGATCATTTCAACTGAGTTTCGTGCGCGAACCCTTAATTCTTATTTAATTCTTTAACATTTATTCTGATAGATCAAAAAGATCAAAAAAAATTTAAAACTATTTCACAGAAAAACGATGCATATTTGACTTTCTAATAATATGCGGAACTGCGATTTTTCGTAAATGACATTTATAAAAAAACTTGTAATTATTTTTTATTTTTAAATGTCCAGTTACATTTTGTCAAATAATAACTTAATAATTATTTTTAAAAATATCGTACATACAAAAAATATAGTCCGAGTAAGATAATAAACTTATATTTTAAAAAGTGAATTAAAAAATTCTACTTTCTATTTGTGTTTAGTGGTTTTATTGGTTTACTTTTACTTTCACCGTTAAAACATTTTAGCTTAAACATCGATTTCATTCAATGAACTAATTAGCAAATCAACGAATTGACGAATATTTCTCACACTTTTGTTCAATTTTTATGTAATTTGTTCGCAAGGATTTCGTGCGTCTCAATGTTTGAAAATATACAAAAAACAAAAGTTTCGATTTGGACGAATAATTCGCCTACTTGATTATTTGCCCAAAAGGCGGTATCACCTCGCAACGAATCGAACGGATTCACATAATGCGAATGAATGAACGAATGGACGAATCAACGCATAGTGAGCTTTAGCAATACTACCCCAAATTTGAGGAAAATATTAACTTTTTCTAATTACTGATTTTTCTGATGACGATGAAATGAAAATATTAATATATTGTGTCCATAGGCGTTACTATGAGGCTCCAGAGATGATTCAGTATATTCAAAATATTGCAAACACAGTGCATAAAAAAATTATAATAATCCGGTTTTGAAACAACTGTTTTTAAGATAAAACACAATTATGCGTTACTTTGCGAAAAAACAATAGTGTCGTATAAAAACATAAATATTTTCTCATTATTATTCCCGCTTCTTTGCGGCATTTCAGCATTTGTTGACACATAATGAATTTTGGGTTGGAACCGCGTAGTACGTTTGTTGCCATATGGGATCAAATGGGCATGAAAGGGTTTATATCAATAGGAGTCACTGGTTCTAAAAATAATATTTTAGAGATGCAGAGGTTAAGAAGACATCATAATCTTTTGATTGTATACATTTTCTAATAGGAATAATATATCTAGGCAGCTTCCTCAGCTTTTACTAAATTATCAGTTTTTGATTTATCATAAACGTGAAGTAAAGCATCTTAAATAAGTTTAAAAGCAAAAACAATGCATAATTTTAATACTCGTTCGAAGTTATTCTACAACTCGTTTGATTAAAATATTTTGGTTGCACTTTATAAAATGATATATATGTAATTGAGTTTTGTCATTTGATGGTAGACTGGGGGTCAAAAGACTCAATTTTTTTTTAATGGAAATTTACCAGATATCTGTTCCAGGGGTCCAAGAGACCAAGGGTTAGAATCTTAGGAGAAGAGAGCTTTCTTAGGGATGTTGATCCAGTTCTTATAAGCGGCGGTTCTGTAAGAAGAAGGCTCTATAAACGTTTAACTCCCCACCAAATAGCTACTGGAGGGGTATTAATTCAGGCCACAGGGGAGAAACAGAGTACAGATTTGCCCAGTACCCTGATAATCAATATATAAAAGTATTCAATTCTAAAGAGATCGGTATGCTCAAAAAAATAAACTTTCCAAAGTGAATATTAGTTATGGTGTGTTCTTTTTAATAATGGACGGGTTGCGTCTTATTCTAAATTGAGTTGCTGAATGCGTTTTATTATAGATTAAGTCGCTGAAACTAATATACTAAGTTGTTTTTGGAACCTCACAACATGTCATTCTAAATAAATTGTATTAAATCTAATTTTCTCTTTATGCAAATAACGCGCGCCGTCATTCTGTTGCAGATGTTCAGAATTATGTTAAAGCCGTGTTGCCTGGTTTAATGTGTTAGAATATTGTTGACTTTTTTTAATATTGTTTATATTCTCGTCCAAAAATTTCAACTTGCAACTGCAAAAATAGGAGTGCTGTGTATTGTTGACTTTATATATTTTCCTTAAATATTAATATATAATAATTTCGATCTTGTTCTAAAATCTCTGTTGCATTGTAATAGAACTAATGTTTTGTATTATGTTCATACTTATAAAGAGCTTTTAGCTCATTTGAAATATATCTATGAACTTTAATCCGGTTTTCTAAGCAGTGTTTTGGCATTCCTATCTATTTTTAGGTCAATTTAAATACTGAATTAAATAAAGTAAGCCTGATTTATTTTTTGTAGGACTTCACTATTCTATGGCGTGTAAAGAGAAATTAATACATATTCTGGTTTATGACATACGCTAATATTGTGATTTGAAAAAATGGACTTTAATTTTTAATATGTTATTTATATAAGGTGCCACGAATTTATTATTTTCTATGTATATTGTAATACTGTGGAAAAACTTCCTTAAGAAAAACCTTAGATAGTTTTTTTTCTGAATAATAATTGTCTATTAATGTTTATTTAACTTTGTCGATACTATCTGATGGGTATTCTGGAGATGTTAATGTGATTGTCCGATCATTTAATCTTACTATTACGCTGAAAGTATTTTTGATATACCATTTACTTTTTAAATTATTACGTGTTAAGTTTCTAATTCACGTTAAACTTAAAATAATAACATCAAGTGCTACAAGCTTGTAATTGTTTAGAATATTAATTTTGTTAATAAATTGCTTGAAAGAGACGGATTTTTTTAACAAATAATTATTTCTCCAATATTGTTTGGCAAGCAATCCGATAATTGTATTACAACTGACGCGACTAAAAATATAAATGGACTATATAAACAGATTCAGAATCAAAACCTCCACGCGAAATCTTTCCTACCTGAAAACAATCTTAATATTTAAAATAACGAATTATAAAAACAAATGTAATGTTATCAAAATTCAAAATCAGAAGGCATTTTCTAAACTTTTATCTCAAACCTCAAAACAAAATTAAACTGAATACGGATCAAGGGTAGGGCTAGACAACATGTCCGATAATCAAATACCAACTCCTGTGGCTGAAAGTCTCGCTATAGGTCCAAATTACTCTCTTCCGATAACTAATGAAAAACAATTACATGTCACTAATTATAAGCCTGTGTTGAAAGTACTATTTATGATAAACCAAGTGAAATTAATGATCCACGCAGACGCAGTAAACGTCACAAATTACAAAATAAAATGCTGAGATACTAAATTAATGAAAATAAAATCAGCGGAATGTGGAACTACTATATTTAAGTTAAATTTCAGTAAAACAAAAGTTTCTTACTTTATCGCATTCGATGTTGAAGTTGTCATGGCTAAAACCTATTTAACTTGATCGTGTACTAATTGAGGTGAAAGTAGTAAACTGTGGTAAGGTATGTGTAGAAATCTCAGATTTTTAAGTTTTAAAATTCTAATTTTTTCATTAAAAATTATTAATGTACAATCTAAATGCCCGAGTCTCAAAGCTAGTAAACAAAACATTTTTTAATAATATTGAGTCTGGATAGTTTGGCTTCTGCCCTTTGTTATCTTAAGTTTTAAATTAACTTGCAACATTGCTTCCAGCACCAAAAAATAATGTTTTTGTAAAAATATTTAAACAAAACTGCCCTATCTTCTATTCTTATTTTAAACCCGAAAAGCAAGACCAAAAATTCGTACACTTGGTTTTTAAATAAAAATTTTTAGTATTTTGTTGAATCCTCAAAATATCTCACTATCAAAAAATACTAATATGATCCGGTCTGCTAACATACAGACTTTTATTTTATTAATACAAGTGCTCTGCTGAAGAAGAGCATTCACAGTTCATATATATTTTTTAATTTAACCTTTGATAATCAAAACCCACTTACCGATCTTACCTTTTTATAGCATTCATATTATTTTTTTAAACTAGGTAAACTTTAGAATGATTGTCTGACTATAACTCATTCTAACATGTCTTTTATTTGCTTCTCCACTATGATATGAAGGTGTAGGATATGTTCATGGTCAGAATTTTGAAGCAAATGTCTTAGATTTTTTCCTGTTCTGTTTTTCTTTTTATATGATAAGGAATCTGTTTGTAGAGTAATATTAATAATTCAATTTTATACAATCAAGCAAACAATATAAAAACCAAGGCAATTATTCTCGTTTTTAATAAACTTTTAACCTATTCATGCCTTTTCTCTCAATTGGATTTTTCATTCTTACCCCTTAAAATAAAAATTTGAAAATATATATTTTTTGTTTTTTAAAATCGGAGCAAAGTATTTTCTCTAGAAATCTAAAACGTATTTGACATCCGGGGTGGATAAAAATTATTTTTCTGTTAGAATAAATGGTGTTGTGATCTTAGTTACTCTCTTTCTCTCTATTTGTACTGATTTTTTTTTATTATATTATCTAATATTGGTTATGTCATAGCCTAACACTTCTTAGAACCCAGACTATTATCAGAGGCGTGAAATCACACCGTTCTTAGTTTTCCAGATCTTGATACATCAGAAGCAATAGAGAAAAATAAAATCTGGAGTGGCAAATTAAATTGAAATTTAATTTTTGTGCTAATCAAAAGGTGGCGTTTAAAACTTGATCACAGGCACTTTTAAAAATGACGCCAGAAATTGGTCTATCAGATTTATGGAAACCATAGTTTATGTTTTATTTACTATGGAACATCAGATTTAAAAATAGTTGACAGCACTGACTACAATCAAGGATCACTATATTATTTATTGGTGCATATAAAACCTCATCGAAGAAACGCAATCGTCTATCGGTCTAGGAGAACTGAGACTGAGAATTTAGACTGTTCAGTATGAGTTAATATAAGTCTTCCACATTTGTAACAAACTTTCGGTATGGACATTGTTAACAAGCAAAAATTTGAAATGGTATAACAATTTCTTTGGAAGTGTCCTGCTGTTGCTTTGAATTTCATTTGAATACACTCCGACCTTACACATCTTCTCTAGCATAATGGCAGTCACAGACGACCTAATTTGTAAAAATAGGTAAACTAAACTAAAAAATATTTTTTTAAAATTCGCTATTTTTATCGCTTTCGAGAAAGTGGCATACTTATGAGGTAGGTACCAAAAGGGCAACAAAAACAAGCAGTTTCTATTGTGAGATTCTTTTTTTATATTATTATAAAGTTTCAGCCATGATGGCCTAAAGTGAGTGATGTTTCCATGAATAATGTGCAAGAGCCTCAATTGGGGGCTAGATGCTGTGATACTAATAAACTAATTTTCTCATTAAATTGTTACATGTTATTTTTTTTAAACTAGGTAAACTTTCTACAAATAATTATTTATCGAGTAATAACTTTTTTTTTCAGGCCTATTTAAAAGAATTGTACTGCTAAGTGGCACGGCCCTAAGTCCTTGGGCTACGGTTCATAACGCAGACAGTATTAGGCTGAATATAGGTAAGCAAATGGGTTGCTTACCACAAGATTCAAAGGGAGATGACAATGAAGATATTGCACCTTGTATGAGGTCTAGGTAAGTCATTTAAAAAACTAAAGCAACTAACTACAACTAACAAGTAAGCAAAATAACTATAAAATAGCCACTTATTTTAAATAAAATATATCCTGATTTGTCAAAAATGGCTGGCATATCGCCATCTTGAAAATAAAGATTACCATGCGACACATCTTTAAAAAGGTAATTTTCCGGCGAATATTGTATTAAAAATATACAAGGTGCTATTAAAAATGTTGGCGTAAAATGCTCTTTTGATTAAACGAGAAGTGAAAAAAAAATATAAAATTTCTTAGAACTCAAAAACGAATTTTTGTCTAAGTGTACCAAGTTTATTCTGGAAAGTTTAAAACAAGTATTTTATAAATAATATATGTATTTTTGTATAAAGTGGAAATGTTAAATTTTCAAACAATGGCTGTCCAGCCTCCATTTTCAAATCAAAAGGTAACGTTGAAAGGTAATTTTAGGCTGAATACAATAGTCCATAAAAATATACAGATTCCTATTTGAAATAAGAAAATAGGGGCTACTTCCAGTAAAACCGGAAGTAACTTTTAATTATTTCATTATAGAAAATTTACATCTTATGGAGTTATAGAAATGAGTTTTAAATTGATATTTTTAAACCTACAAAATAATGGCTTCTACCCTGTCTCCTGTATCACCCGGTATTGTTTCCGACAGTATTAGTGCCTATTTAAACAACTGACTTTTGGCTATTTGACGTAGATCCTCATGGAATAATTTGGAAATCGTGCCTCAGATCTTCTAAGAGACTATTATTAGATCATACACAACTTTTTTGCAATGGAGGTAATAAGTTCAGTTTTCTTTATGTGTTTGTCTAAGATTCCCTAGATTTCTCTTAGATTGGCAACCTTAATTTATATGTTCCTTCACTTGACTCATGCAACACTGAATTTGTAGAGACATTTGGCGCACGCTTTTTTTTCGAAAATGAGCCACGTAAATATTTTTCTTTAATTTGCGTGACGTAAAGGCCCTCTTTTCGACTTTTCTCTACAAAGTTTTCAAAGCTAAGTCATGGCCACCTTGAATTTGAAGCCATTCAAGTCTCAAAATTGAAAAACAAATATGGTGGGCATGTAACTGTTACTTTTGGCATGCAGTAAATAAATTCTTTAAAGATAATGCTTTTTTAAAACATAGTGGAGAAAACAGAAGGATAGTATAAAATATTCATTTCATAAGATTAATCTCACTCGGTCTTTAGCATTTTCTAATTTAAGGTCTTTTTTCACATGTGTGTCTGGCCGTTGCCGTGATCGCTTGCAGCGTCTATCGCAGCTACTGCACATATGGAGTTACGTGTCTGTAGCTTTGCTGGCTCGTCGACCGTTTGCATTGCGATTATTTTGACAAACGTTTACACTTCTCGGATCCTACACTGGTACATCGGTATAGAATTATCTCACATAACAAAAAAACTAAGCCAGGTGAAACAACTGCTATGTTTTCGAATTATTATTATTGTCATAGGTTCGTTGAATCCAGCGATGTTGCCGTCTTTGAGTAAAAATGATATAATTAATTATTTTACAAAATAAAATAAATAAAAATATTATTGCTGTGGTTAAAAATTAATAAAACAAAATACAAATTTAAGGCAATTTTTCTGAAAACTGGTAAGGCATAGACTCAGTAGTTCAGTGTCTTAAGGAAATAGTGTTACATACCTAGATAGAAAGTGTTTCATTTCTGTCGAGAGAAAAGAAAGGCATGTAGTGCCGAGGTAAACTATTTCTCTTGACAGGAATGAGACCTTTTCTCCGAGGTTTGTTTACAATTTCATTTACAACCATCTTTTAAAGATAATTTTTTTATGACAAATGTTACTATGTGAGAAATTAACAAAGTATGATTCCTGTATCAATACAAGCTTCGCCACTATCAACAAATAAAAAAAGTCAAATTGACATTTTGGCATTGGTTACTATGGTACTAAACAAGCACACAAACTTAAATTAGTTGCATTTTTCATAAATTGTCATAAAAAAGTGTTTTCGAAGACGATGAGCGATTCAGAAGAAATCATTTGTACTTCTCCTCAATTGAGGGAAGTCGCGGAAAGTTTGGAAAAAATTGAATAATCGAATTTACCTGGGTGGAAAGTGACATTTAACTGAGTGGAGACTGATCACTTTCCACCCAGGTAAATGGCACTTTTAAAGTGAAGTAAAGGCAGAAATATGTTCTTTGAAATTTTTAAAATATCAGAAATGTCAACATTACATTCGTGGTTGTAAATAAACAATATTATCCATTATAAAATTGTTTGCACATTTCAGATTTTCCAAATATTCCATTATACCCTTTTCTGCTATTTTTTTAGGACATACTATACTAACGTGTTTTCCGTCTATTGCTCCAGCACAGATCGGAAATTTCCATCTTTCCCAGAATTCTTTCCATACTTGATTAATTTTATGTTCATCTGTTCATAAAGATTGTATGAAAAAGCGGCAATCAAGAAGGGACACTAAAAAAGCTAAAAAGAGATGGAAATTTAGGTACAGTCTCAGCTGGCATAGCGAGGCCGAAATGAAAAATGTGTTTTATTCAAATAATTTTAATACAAAAATATCGTTTTTAGAACCGTACCTAATCTTATCAAAGATTCGCATGAAAGTAACACAATGGTCGATAGAACACTGGATGTCAATAGCCATAATGAAGAGAGTCAGAGTCTCGACACTAAAAATATTAAAAATGAAAACGTTCTTAAATATGTAGAGTGTTATGAATAAATTACTTCGCTTGTGAGCATCACAAGCAGTTCCATTGGAAAAAGTGTAGTTAACCAACTAATTGATAGATATTAGGAAACAAATACATCACGGAAAGAAGATACTCACTTTATTTCCCAAGCCAAACTTGGGCATTTGCAGATTGTTACTGATCTTGAAATCCAGGCGCAACAAGAAATAAATGTACATCAGCAACCTATGGCTTCTAGCGCACATAATCGAGAATATACCTATCTAGTACATGGTTAACTGAAACACTTAACAGCGATATTAATTTTACATCAGAACACAGAGAAGTCGAAGCAGAACGGCAGAACATATATTCATGGTAACGACCATGGTTGCTTTTTTTACGTTTTTAAATTTCTAATAAGACAAACCGGGTTGTTGTCTTAAGTTTTATATTTTATTTTTATTTGATACCATTTTAATTTTAACTAACTCTAGGGAGAACAAAACTAAAAAAAAACTAAAAAATATAAATATTTGTTAATTATTCTTTGGTGTTATCAATATATTAAATGCTTTTTTGAAACTAAATTATTTAAGTTTAATTAACGTTTAAATATACATATTCAACAAAGGTGGATGTAGTTTGAAGTAGGGGGCGGGGTTATAAACTGGAGGTTCGCTATGCGGGCTTCGAAGGTTAGAAATTTAAGATTTTGGTTTTATTTTTCAGAACATTTCCTAAGCTCTATCTTCAGTAATTACCGTCTTTAACCACCCCCCCTCCTCGTAAATATGTCCATGAATTTTAGTATTTTCCAAAAATTCCATACCTCAGCTATATTTCAACCTTTTCTTCTGGGGATATCGGTTTTATAACCCAACGGGTTGGTGATTTTTTAATATTGATCCTTATAGTAGACAAAACAAAATCAGCTTGATTTCTAGTTAAAGAAAGTGGAATTTAATTTCATCATCTAGAGGATATCTTGAAACTAAGTTGGTAAAGCTTCCCTCTGTGTTTCTTTGCTTATATATGATATGATGTTATCTTCTTCTTTTGATTAACAACGGAATGATGGCTTCATCTTGTTCTTCCTCCAGTAAAACGTCTAACGCTAGCCCTATGAATTCCCACATACGCTTTAATATAAACACTGACAAGAATAGACGAGCAAACGAAATCACTAAACTGCATGTGATAGACGCAGCAGCCGGTACATGCGATCAATGCAACGGCCAGCTGCATATGTGAAACCAGACCTTTAGGATACGTGCTATAAAATCCTGTCTTATGAAACTAATGTTTTCCTACTATTTCCTACAACCGTTTATAATGCTGACAAAAAATACCGCTAATTTAGTTAGAAAGTGCCTTACATCAGATTTTTCAACCCTAGTGTTTTCCTACTATTTCCTACGACCGTTTATAATGCTGACAAAAAATACAGCTAATTTAGTTAGAAAGTGCCTTACATCAGATTTTTCAACACGACAGTATTTGAAAGATAGTGGGTTAAAAGAAAGTTGTATTTGAAAGATAGTGGGTTAAAAGAAAGTCTATTCTTAACTAATTTAATTTTCAATTAAAGCAATTACGTAGTTTTTCAAAACTAGGGTTGACATAATTTAACTTCAGGTTAAAATGTAAATAAAATAGTAAAAAAAAGTAATTTTCCGCAGTATTCATTTTTCGTTTGCACTTTAGTTGAATTTGATAGTTGATTTTCAAAGTCTGGTGCGTTTGTAGGGGTCCGTTTTCTATAGAAAAATAAATAAGTATCTAACACGACCTAAAAACGCAATCCAATAATTAAGAGTGGATTTTATATAATTATATATATATATATATATATATATATATATATATATATATATATATATATATATATATATATATATATATATATATATATATATATATATATATATATATATATATATATATATATATATATATATATATATATATATATATATATATATATATATATATATATATATATATATATATATATATATATATATATATATATATATATATATATATATATATATATATATATATATATATATATATATATATATATATATATATATATATATATATATATATATATATATATATATATATATATATATATATATATATATATATATATATATATGACATAATTTAACTTCAGGTTAAAATGTAAATGAAATAGTAAAAAAAAGTAATTTTCCGCAGTATTTATTTTTCGTTTGCACTTTAGTTGAATTTGATAGTTGATTTTCAAAGTCTGGTGCGTTTGTAGGGGTCCGTTTTCTATAGAAAAATAAATAAGTATCTAACACGACCTAAAAACGCAATCCAATAATTAAGAGTGGATTTTATATAATATATATATATATATATATATATATATATATATATATATATATATATATATATATATATATATATATATATATATATATATATATATATATATATATATATATATATATATATATATATATATATATATATATATATATATATATATATATATATATATATATATATATATATATATATATATATATATATATATATATATATATATATATATATATATATATATATATATATATATATATATATATATATATATATATATATATATATATATATATATATATATATATATATATATATATATATATATATATATATATATATATATATATATATATATATATATATATATATATATATGTATATATATAACTTAAGAATTTTATTACATTTTGCGTGGGTAACTTTTTTAAAAATATAAGTAGTTTTTCAAAGATTTTCTTTCTACCACATATCTATCTTTGTGAATAAAATCGTTTTTTGGCAGCAATTCGGTAACGTTTTTTGTCTTGATACTAGTAGATCTGAATCTTATTTTTTATGGATTTTCCTTTACTAAACCAACCTGTAAGTAGATACAAGTTTAGTGGATTTATACAAATTCTAGACGAAAGTTTCTTATTTTAATATTATGATAATAAGTAATATAATTTTTAGCACAAATTTTGTGTTATTCCATTATTATTATTACTATTCTAGTATTATAGTGAAGCGCGACCAAAATTAGTTCTGCATATGGTCAATTATTAAAACATATATACTTGATTTTTGAGCATAATTTAAAATAAATTGAATAAGTGGTTTTTGGGTACCAGTTTATTCCTATATCACGTTTAATTCTTGCGCAAAAAGAATATGAAGATGTTTTCTTAAATATTATATTTGGCCGTCATCTTCAATTTGTATCACAATTAATAGTTGCACACATTTTGAAATCAATTTCAATTTTGTTTTGCCGTTTTGGATTTGAACCAAAATGTTACCAGTTCATTTCTATGTAACACTTGATTTTTGGGCAAACTTTGAGGTAAATTTATCATTTCTCTTGGCCATCATTTTATTCCGCAATAATGGATTTTTATCAAAATGTTACCAAGTGACCGAAATTTGAAATCAATTTGATTACGAGTTTTCTGACTGACTGGCAGACAGGCGTATCGAAAGATAAACGCTAAAACGTGAGATATGTAAAACCTGGTAGAGTGATATTTTAATGATTACCAACATTTAATTTGGCCGCCAAATTGTTCCGCCGTTTTGACTTCGTACCCCAGTTCTAACAGTTCATCTCTATATCGCACTTAATGAGTAGTTTTTTAGGCTGATTTTTTAAAATATTTTATTAGGTCGTCATTTTGTTTCGCCAAAATTGTACCAGTTGATTTCTACGTAATACTTGATTTTTTGTGCAAAGTTTCAAATAAATTGGATAGTTAGTTTTATATTAGCATGTTGTTTCCCCGTCTTGGATTCGTACCAAAATTTTACCACTTGATTTCTAAGTAATCCTGGATTTTTCGGCAACCATTTTACTAAATTGGATAATTATTATAGTAACATATTTTTTAACATTTCACTAGACCGCCATTTTGTTCCGCCATACTGGATTCTTACCAAAATATTACCGGGTCATCATCATATGACCCTTAATTTTTAACCGAAATTTGAATTCAAGCGGGTAAATAGTATTTTAGCTATGCCGCGAACAAACAGGCAGACCGACGGAATTCATAAAACATGCTTTTCGGCATCTAGGAACCCTGAAACATGAAGATCTGCAAAAATCTCGGAGGTTGATTATTTTACGATCACAACACTTCTCTTTTACGAGAGAAATAATAAACGGTATAGTTGTCTGTCTAAGCCTGGACAAGGTAAAATATATAAATTGTATCAAGAAAAATGTAAACATTTTTTGGGTATTGACACAGGAAATACAATGTTTGTTAACATTGATATAGGTGAACAGGTTAAAAACCTAATACAAAAACTAAAGTGCGCAAAAGTGAAAATTAATGTTAACAAAACGTAGAAAAAAAAGACAAAAATTATACAAAATACATAGGTAAGGGGAATCAAATTAACATAGAAAAATAAATTACGTATTTATAAAAAATCTAAAAAAGAATATAATAAATGTATGTATAAAGCAAAGAAAGAATACTTTGAGGCCGAGTTAAGAAAGTCTGCTGACGGCAAAAGTTTATGGTAAACAATAGATAAATTCGTAGGTTAAAATAAATAAAAATATTCTATAACCAAAATTAAATGTCAAAACAAATAAGTTTAAATAGCAAACTGTTCTATGCAGGAAAGTCTTGCAACTGCTCTTAATAATCCCGAAAAAACTCCAGTCAACAAATATATTACCAATAATAAATCTATTTTGTTAACAACATCGTGATGAAATAAGGCAGACTATCCTTCAAATTAAAACTGAATAAGGCTCCAGGGATAAACATTATTTAAGCAAAATATGTACAGCTATCATTTAGAGAGGTCTATTGTCACTTCTAAAACTAGGCGTTATCAAACCCTTACAAAGAAAGGAGAACTGATAACTTAAATACCTATCTAAAATAATCGTAAAAATAATTAAAAAACTCAGCTTTTTAGATAAATATAAATTAATATTAAATAAGCAGTGTTATAAACATAATCTATTCTAATTTAGTGAATAACAAAACAAACCATCGCAGTCTTCTAAGACCTTGCCAAGGCGTCTGATATTCTTACTGTCCAAGTATTGTCAAATATGATGTTCCGCAGGGGAGAGTTTTGGGTCCGATTCTGTACTTAATACACATTAATGGGTAATTTAGGTTGAAAAGTGTTGGATCTATTTCTGCCTTTGCGGATAACAGGGTCATGTTATATATGGAGTTAATTAGAAGGAAGTTAAAGAGTAGGCCGAACTTAATTTTAAATATAAATTTGGTTGATGTGATTTAATAATATATTTTGAAAAAACCAATTACATTGCTATTAATCGCAATAAGAGAAAAAAATGCCGTCTATAAAAATGTATGCGTGATCAGCATTCAGTTTATATAAAAAGAGCAGAATATACTAAATACCTTGGCATAGACGTAGACATATACTTAAAACGGGACAAACATAAATATTATTATTAAAAAGCTTTGGTGCATTTTATACAAATTGAAATTGCTCAAATAATTTTCATTAATAGAGCCTTAAAACTTTATACTACTAGAGTATAAGCACTTGGGGTTCAGCATACAAAAGTCACATAAATAAACTAATGTCTATACAAAAAATATTTATTAAGAAAATGTATAACAGAAATAGAATTTATCCTAGTAACCTCTTCACCAGGAAAGTATGTTAATGGAATAAATGAATTTTTTTGTGTTAAAATTCTCATCCAACAAATAAAAACCGCCATGAGCTACAAGTGATTGAAAATCCACATAATACAAGAAAGATAAACAGACTAGAACATGTAAAGCCACGAAAAACATTAGGTCAACTATCCTGTTACTGTTTGCCTTCACATATGTACGTACAGTCCCCGAAGGAATTCGATACGAAACTCGGTTTAAAACATTTCAGTTGTTAACTTAGATAGTTTGGTTTATTTGATAGGTTTTAATTAACCGAAAACATTTGTTTAAAATGTCCACTTAATTTATTTTACAAAAATAAATAAATCGCATGACTATTGTTTCGCCGACACTGTGGCTTCATCAGATGTTAGATCTTAAAAAATATTTCTATTAATTAAAAATATTTTTTAAGATCCAACATCTGATGAAACCACAGCGTTGACGAAGCAATTGTCATGTGATTTATTTATTTTTGTAAAATAAATTAAGTGAAAAATTTAAACAAATATTGCTTTGTTAGAATTGATTTCCATCAAGTAACGGCTAGTTGTCTTTTAATATAGGTTTTAATTAGTTAAGTTAGTTAAGTTATTATAGTATTTTCTTGACTTCTATTTTAGTCCAGTAATGTTTACTTCCCTCGTAAAGGGTAAGTATTGCCATCGTGAAAAACTCACTTTCCCATATTTTTACAGGTTTTTACGTTTTAACGTCCTGCATCATAAACGAAATATATAAACGCCCCCTTAAACATTGCAACATCGAGAAACGTAGTATCAAAGGCATGTTATCTAAGCAGCTTTGCGCAGTAAATACTTGGATGTTTATCACAGGCTCTCCAGTAGTCATAGCAGTAATCTGCAACGGAGCGAGGGAGGATCTTGTAATAAACGCCACTGGAATAATTCAAATATCTCAAGAATCTATCATTTTAAACAAAGCATTACTGTTCCAGTACTGAGTAGCTACTCTAAAGCAGTTCCCAACTTATTAATCTACAAGAAATTATTGGAAAATCTACTCACAGAACCAGTATTAGAACTAAGAGACAGCTATCATAAAGTAGTGAACAGTCAAGAAAATTTAAGAGAACAAGTCCAGAATACTATTTGGCGAAGCATTCACCATCATTCCGTAACCTTCAGCAGTATTACAACAATTGATATCATCAGCCTTGTTCTAGTAAAATGGTATGTAATCAAAACCATTCCTAAGCGGCAGCAGAAGAAGCGCAACCGAAGACAAGATCAAGATACAACACAGAACGACGAAGTTGAATTAAGGTCCCTGACATTCCATCATGGAGAGACAGCATCCACCAAAGAGAGGCAGCAGATTGTATAATTCCCAAAATTATACATAAATTGTCTTCCAATAATTGGATAACCTTGAACACGTGTGTCGTCGAAACATTGACCTCAAAATACAACAGCTGACCTTGCATGTTAGAACCTTGTACGTATTAAATTGAATTTACTGTTTGCTCACATATTGTTTAACTGTTAAGCATATAAAAGGATATTAATCATCTTATAAATCAGTATATAGTTGTGTTACTAAAATAACCTAATAATTAGAAAGAAATCTCTGATAACATAAACGTCTTACTATGTCCCACTGCTCATCTCAAGCAATTTGAGCAAAGTAATTATCAAGCACAGCTTGCAGGCGTTTTTTATATTCACGATAGTAGTTGGAGTCCATTAAACATTTTTTTTAAGTTAAAAAATCCTTTACTAGCTGTAGTAAAATGAGTCACCGAGCCTCAAATTTTCTTCAAGGCTTTTTAGTAGTAAGTTTACTTCGAGCCAGACAGCTCGTTGTTTCCCGAATGTGGACAGCGGGGGTAATTGACGCTAAGCAACGGGCAAAAAGGTAGAATGCTACGCTTGCTATTCATTATGTCCGAGCCAGTAAAGGGCTATAAAAAGTATTAGCCCGGGCATAAATGTAATACAAATAGGTTTAAATTGCATGAACCTTGGTTTTAAATCCAGTAGAAATTAAGTGGGCAGACTAGTTCGGCTTATATATTCTATTATGAAAATTTATTTCAACTAATCTTCAGTTTATCTAAGGCACCCGAACTAGTCTGCCCATTTAATTTCTACTGGATTTGAAACCCAAGTTAATACAATTTAAACCTATTTTTATTACATTTATGCCCGGCTTTTTATAGCGCTGTATTGGCTTGGACATAATATATTGCATGCGTGGCATTCTGCCTTTTTGTCCGTTGCTTAGCGTCCATTACCCTCGCTGTAAACATTCGGGATACAATGAGTTGTCTGTCTCTGCGCGAAAAGATGCTCAGCCTTTTTTCTTACAAAAACTTGCACTAACAATGAATGTCGTACTCTCTACAGAAAATAGGGTATCCCTCTTTGTTCAAAATGATGGCCGCTCACTAGAAAACTTAGTTTCTAATTTCCCCTCTCGTTCGAACATCAACAGTCTAAACTCTATTCAGAGAAATTACTAAAATCTTGGAAAATGGCAGACTCCAAGTAAACTTACTGCTAAAAAGCCCTGAAGAAAATTTGAAGCTCGGTGACTCATTTTACTACAGCTGGTAAAGGTTTTTTTAAAAAGAATGTTTAAAAGACGCCAACTACTATCGTGAATATGAAAAATGTGTGCAAGCTGTGCTTGATAATTACTTTGCTCAAGTTGCTTGAGATGAGCAGCGTAGTAGGACATTTATGTAATCAGAGATTTCTTTCTAATTATTAGGTTATTTGAGTAACACAACTATGTACTGATTTATAGGAAGATTAATATTCTATTTATATGATTAACAGTTAAACATAAAGTGAGCAAACAGTAAATTCAATTTAATACGTACAAGGTTCTAACATTAGAATAATATTATCCAATGCAAGGTTAGCTGTTGTACTTTAATAAAGTCAATGTTTGGAAGACAATTTATGTAAAATTTTGGGAATTATACACTCCGCGGCCTCTCTTTGATGGATGGTGTCTCTCCATGATGGAATGTGAGGGAACTTAATTCAACTTCGTCGTTCTGTGTTGTATCTTGATCTTGTCTTCGGTTGCGTTTCTTCTGCTGCCGCTTAGCGTTGTGATACTCCCAAATAGTATTCTGGAATTGTTCTCTTAAATTTTTTTTATTGTTCACTAGTTTATGAAAGCTGTCTCTTAGTTCTAATACTGGCCCTGTAAGCAGATTTTCCATTAATTTAATTTTGATTAATAAGTTGAGAACTGCCTTAGGGCAACTACTCAGTACACAAACAGTACCGCTTCGTTTAGGAGTAAAAATATTCTGCTTGGTTTAAATGATACATTCTTGAGATATTTGAATTATTCCAGTGGAGTTTATTAAAAGATCCTCCCGCGCTCCGTTGCAGATTATTGGTATGACTGCCGGAGAGCCTGTGATAAACATCCAAGTATTGGCTGCGCAAAGCTGCTTCCATAACATACCTTTGATACTACGTTTCTCAATGTTGCAATGTTTAGGGGAGGGGGGTCGTTCATATATTTCGTCTATGATGCAGGACGGATTTGTTTCTATGTTTCTGACTGAACTTGGTGAACAGATGAAGTGATGTTGGTTCTGTGTATATGGCTTGATACATTGTTGTTGGTCACTTTCATGGAGCTGGAAATACAATTGTGTATTGTAATCAACGGCGATGTACTTTTCTGTGACGTCAAGGTTCCTATATGATCCATTTTCGACTAGATTGGGGAATTGGTGTTGCTTTTAGTAGTATGAATTGGGTAGTATCTGCTATAGGAAAATATCCATATATTTTGAGATGTGTGTCTTTGGCGATTTGTTTCGTGGATAAGATTGTTGTCATAATCCTTAAGTTGTTTGATAATTTTCTATTTATTTCTTCAATAATATTGTTTGCATATGGCGGTGAAATGAGATCGTATACTGTTCCTCTATTGAAGCGCATGTTTAATAGTTTATCGTAATATTCATTGGTTTAACTGACAAAATTTATTGCCACTTAAGGCACTTAGTAGTTGGATATTGTGGGTGTTAGGGTCTATTTGTTTTCCCCAACTTTGCATGTTGTTGCATGTTCAAATTTTCAAGGTCAAATGAACTCAAGGTCAAATGAGCGGGGCAGCCTCAAGATCAAATGACGTCACTTGGCGAGGGGCAGAGACGCAAGAAGAGGGGCTGTTGACCTTCAAAAATTCAAGGTCAAATGAACCCAAGGTCAAGTGGGCGGGGCCCCGTCAAGGTCAAATGACGTCACAGGGTGAGGGGTAGCAGGGACGTTAGAGGGGGGGGGGGTCCAAAGGATACATTATTACTCTACTGGTGACTACATGCTCGGATGAGTTTTTCTTGGTTCTTGTTGAGTCGATATCTTGGTATATTTCATCGTTGACTATAAATACGGCTGTTATAATTTTTCCAAAATATCCTCTTTTTCTTCTTGTATGATGGACATCGTGCAAGGTCATTAGTATCCATTCAGTGTGATCTTTTAGTTCCTCTAAGTAATGAATTAAAGATCTACATCTCACAACATTAGAAAGATCTTTTGATCTATTACATAATTTTCTGAACTGGGAGACCACGTTGGATACTTCCTTTGCATCTGTATCACTTCTCTTTCTGTGCGTTATTTCTATTGTGAAGATTCCACTGTCTATTCATGTTGATACTAGATGTTCTATGTAGAATCCCTCTTGAGGGTGGTGAATTATGAGCGAATTTTCTGCTATTACTGCTAAGATCAGTATGAAAAGAACTACCAGAATCTAATGAATTTGTGGTTTTAGAGTTTTCTTCTGATCCTTGGTTTCTTGTTTTGTTGTTCTTCTTTCTTCTCTTGCAATGTGATTGTTGACTTTTGTGGCGGTTTGCGTCTCTTTTTCTGTAGGCAAAGGAACCAGCTTGTGAATCGGCATTTTTTAAGTGATGCCTCTTGATTTCCTTATTGTTATGACTCTACTATTCTATCTTGACCTGGTTGTGTTTTGGCTCTTAAAACTCCATCTATGGTGTTATGTTTTAATATTTTTATTACTCGCCGAATGCCACCACTGTTATGATTTAATAATTTTAGTATTTTGTATTAGCACTGGTAGTAAATGTAAACACTTCAACTTGTTTCAAATCTCTCTATTATCTTCTGTACAAGAGGGACACTTCTTACTTCTAACAAATCTTTACTCTTACTGTGTCTACTGACTTAATTCTACTGACAATATAGTACTGACATAATGACTGACCTGCTCTATACTGACTACCTAGAACTTATTTTTATATGAATTCCCTAATTTGAGATGCAGTGGCGTATCTGTAAAATTGATTAAAAAAGGTGTCTATAAAAGTAATTTGGGGAGTATTTGCTACGCCACTGCTTACTGTACTACAATGGTTTCTTTTAATGTTTTTATAGCTGAACCTTCCCAAGCTTTATCGACATAGTGTAAATGAGTTTATGATAGGTTTTTTCGGGTATAATAATATTTGGGGCGGAAGAACGTGCATAAAATAGAATTTGAAGTAGAATTTAAAATACATATTGTTTACTTAGAATTTCCCTTGCAATAAACGACCATTAAAGCAGCTTTTGTCGGAAGGTTCCGCCGAAATATAATGTATGTCTAAATATTGCATTTACGTGTCAAACTATCTCTAGACTAATGAATATATAATACTTAAGACTATTCACAAATAAAATGACTATAAAATAATGGGGTCACAACACCTCCCCCCTAAATGAGAGATTTTATAATAATGAAATTGTTAGAAAATTTCGTTCCTGAGTTAAAATATAAATTATGATACAAAATATACATCCTTGTAATTGATACTAATATTTAACAAAATTATTATGTTCGAAATGATTTTACAAAATTTGCTATGAACTATGTTCTTATTCTATATTATACTAACCTATATAATATTGAAAACTGTTTTTTTTTTTATAATAATTAGGCATTCTAAATCTACTTAGATTCTACTAAAGAAATTTATTACTTATAATAAAACATAATATTATTACTTATCTAATTGATCGTCTTGAGGACGTGTGACCAATAGCTCTGCGAGGCGTGTATGATATACCTGGTTGATCGTCCTCAGGGTGATCATCATTATTAATTCTATTAGAAGTTTCACTAGTATACTGAGCTATATATCTATTACTTCTCGGGGATGGTTCAATGGTTTGATTTACCCTTACGCAAATATTTGGTATTATTCCACAACAGGAAGTTTTTCTTATACATTTTGAATATATTTTGTAAACAATAAATAATAATACAACAACAGATACAATGTAAGCTAAAACAGAACCAGAAATATTATATGTTGACAAAAAATTATTTTTTTCAAGATTTTCTGTTAGCTTTTCTATGTCGTCTAGTTTATGGCTAGCGATGTTCAGTTCAGGAATGTGCTTTGAAAGAGTCTTATAATTTTCGTTTATTAAAATTTCTGTCAGGTTAATGTTATTATTTTTTATTTTTTCACAACAGTCCTCACTAATTTCTAATGGCGGAACAAACTCACTAAATATTTTCGACTGAAAGGCATTACCGTGAGGCACGAGCATCGTTGAAACACTATACGCTTTACACTGTTTTCCTATGGTGACACTGCCGCAATTTTTTAAAATAACGTCTACTGGTTTATTTTGATTAATACATGAAATGGTTAATGATTCAGGGCAAGGCACTGCAAACAGCCAAGTATTAGTTGTAAGTAACTGAATAAAGATACCTCTATTAGAATTTAATATATGTTTTTCGCATACTTCTGGAATTTTATTTGTTACTTGAAGTAACTTCATTTCACAGTTTTCCACTAAATGAGCCAATGAAACTGGTTTTTGTTGCTGACAAATCATTTTATCATCCGTTATTTTTATAAATTTATTATATTCGAGATCAGAGAAAGTTATGAACTGCTGTTTTGTTTCGTCTATTGCAATGTATTTAGAAGATGGTTGAATCAAAACAAATTGATTAGTGGCTAATAGCTTAGGAAAAGGCGATACCTTATATAGGTAGAATAATTGTGCTTCAACTAAAGGAATATTAATTATATAAATTAAATGATTATTTTCAAAGTAAACTTTTAGTTCAATCGTTTTTAATATAAGATTAGAATGCATTATATCAAGAGGCACAGCAAAATCTAAACCATGGGGAAGAGAATCCGTAACTTGTTTTAGTTCATCAATTAGGCGAACTGATGTTAAAATTGCTGGGTGTAATAAACCCTTTTTGGCAATAAGAATTGCATTAATCAAAGTCATTACTTCGAGTTGTAGTTGATGTAACATCATATTTGTCAGCGTAATGTGTTCTTCTAGATTGCCTTTTAAGTCTAAAAATTTAATATCTTTTTGTTCTTTTTCTAATTGTTTGGAAAGAATTTTAACATTATTTTTTAAAATGTTTTCATTAAAATCTAAGGTTCCAATAGTATTGTTGAAATTTGTTAGTGTAGACTTGACAACTTTAGTTTGCTCTTTCAAAAGAGCTAATGCTGAACCCTCATTTTGCGATAAATCTGAAATTTTGCTATCATAATATTTCGCGTCTTCTTCGTCTAAAGTACCGAATAGAATTTTTGTAGCCTTTCCGATAATATTGAACCATCCTCGTTTATTTCTACTTAAAGTACTATAACCTATCAATTGATGTAAAGTTTCTAAATCTGAGCTAATTTTATCAAAATTATATTTAGTTGACTTTAAAAACGTCTCACAAATGGATAAATGGTACTGAAAATTTTTATGATTACATAATTCAGAGGTTATTTTATTGTAGTTTTTTAGAGAAAGAAGTTTATTTATAATGTTGTTAAAATCTACATATGTAATTAGCTTCCATTTGTTATTATAGAGTCGCAGATCTGCAAGTTTTTCAAAGTGTATTCCTGAGTTGTGGTCGTAATATGTGACATTATAATCGTCGCTATTATCAGAACGAAAGGTATTCAGAGATATAGTGATACTGAGTAGTATTATTCTGAAATAGGAGAAAACATAAAATTTAAAAATACTATCTACATACATTTATATTTTAAATTATTTTCTATAATACATTTATACATGTTTTTTTTTTTTTTGCTTTGTGTTAATCATAAAACTGTTTTAATCTATTGGCATGGACGCATTGTTTGTTTTTGCCTTTCTGTATTATAAATTTAACGTCAGAAGTTTTATCTATTATTATATAAGGTCCAATCCATAAGGATGAGAGTTTTTTGCTTCTGCCTCTTCGCACTGATTCGTCATAAAGTAGCACCTTATCACCTATTTTAAAATCTTTAATTTTGCAATTTTTATCGTAATTTTGTTTTGAAACGCTTTTACTTTTCAATAGATTTTCTTTAGCCAATTGGCTAGAATATTGTAATTTTTGTTTAAGATTGGCAACAAAATCATCATATGTGTATTGAGTTTTCATAGGTTGAATAATTGAAGTAGGTAAATTAGGGGTATGGCCAAATAAAAGTTCAAAAGGTGAAAAGTTGGTTGCAGTATGCGGAGTTGTATTATAAGTAAATGTTGCAAATGGAATCCAGCTATCCCAGTCTTCCTGACTATCTTTGATAAAATGTCTTAAATACTCCTCTAAGACTCTATGAGAACGTTCTAAAGCTCCGTTGGATTATGGATGATAACTAGTAGTTTGAACCTTTTTTATTTTTAAAAGTTTGGAAGTATTTTTAAAGATTTCACTTAAAAAATTTGAACCTTGATCGGTAATTAGAGTTTCAGGTAGTCCATATAGACAAATTATTTTCGTTACGAAGTAATAAGCTACTGTTGAGGCTTCTTGATTTTTTATAGGGACATTAATATTATACGTTGTCAGGTCATCTTGGAAGGTAAGAATATATTTGTTACCTGTTTCCGTTTCAGGTAAGGGACCAACAATATCGAGAAAACATCTTTCAAAAGGTTTAGTCGCGGTTGAAGTTATGACCATTGGTATTTTTGTTTTTCGCGATAATTTGTTTTTTTGACAAGATTCACATTTTTTTATAAATCTTTTTACGTCTTTTTTCATGCCTCTCCAGGTATAAAATTGGGATAATTTTTTATGTGTACGGGCAATTCCTTGATGACCGCCTAAAGGAGAGTTGTGGAATTCTTCTAATAAGGTTTCCTTTTCAGATTCAGAGGGTTTTATTAAATTATTATTGTAAACTGTTATATCTACATTAGAGTTTTCAAAAATATATCTTATCATGGGATAAATAATTTCCCATTTTACTAACGGGTTGTAATGATATTTAATAAATGACAATTTAAGTTTTTTGTTACTTACAAGATTTTTTAACTTTAGTAGACAAGACCATATATTTTCATAATTTGTGTCATTTAACATATTTTCATTATCATTGAGTAAAAATATATTACAGTCGTTGTTTTGGTACTGAGAGACGGAAGGTATTTTTAAATCGTTTTGAACGTTGTATGATGCAAGAAATTGTTTAATCTGATTATTTTGTTCCAAAATATTAAATTGCTCTTTGTTAAAAAATTTGGGAAAAAATAATATAGGATCTGAATTATTTATCTGAAATAAATTAGCGTTGTTTTCTTTTAATTTTGTGTTAATAACAATATGTGTTTGCAGATAATTTAAAAATTTTTGATAATCTGTTATCATGTCAGCGTTTACCGTTTTAATCATTCTACTTAAGGCATCAGCATTTGTATTTAACTTTCCGGCCTTATAAATAATTTCGAAATTGTATTCTTCCAATTTTAACCTAAATCTTGTAAGACGCGACCCAGGGTCTTTTATGTTAAATACATAAAGTAAAGGTTTATGATCCGTAACTATCTTAAAATTTGTTCCAAAAACATATGGTCGAAAATGTCTAACTGCCCAAACAATTGCCGCTAATTCTTTCTCTGTCGTTGAGTAGTTTTGTTCGGCTTTATTAAGAGTTCTACTAGCATAAGCTATCGGTCGATCATTATTAACTTTTCCTTGTGATAAAATTGCACCAATCGTATAATTACTTGCGACGGTAGTTATAATGAATTCTTTTGAAAAATCTGGGTACTGTAGTACAGGAGGAGAAGTAATGTTATTTTTAAGCGTTTGAAATGAAATATCACAAGCATGGTCCCATTTAAATTCCGTATCTTTCTTGAGCAATTTGGTAAGAGGTTTTGAAATTTTCGCAAATTCTTTTATAAATTTTCGATAATATCCGACAAGCCCTAAAAATGATTTTACCTCTTTTTGATTTACTGGTTGAGGAAACTGTAAAACACATTCTACTTTTGAAGGATCAGATTTGATGCCATAATCTGTTATAATGTGACCTAGATACAAACTATTGGCATGGACGCATTGTTTGTTTTTGCCTTTCTGTATTATAAATTTAACGTCAGAAGTTTTATCTATTATTATATAAGGTCCAATCCATAAGGATGAGAGTTTTTTGCTTCTGCCTCTTCGCACTGATTCGTCATAAAGTAGCACCTTATCACCTATTTTAAAATCTCTAATTTTGCAATTTTTATCGTGATTTTGTTTTGAAACGCTTTTACTTTTCAATAGATTTTCTTTAGCCAATTGGCTAGAATATTGTAATTTTTGTTTAAGATTGGCAACAAAATCATCATATGTGTATTGAGTTTTCATAGGTTGAATAATTGAAGTAGGTAAATTAGGGGTATGGCCAAATAGATACAAACATTCTTTTCTTAAAAATTCACATTTTAATGGTTGAAGCTTTAAATTATGCTCCCGAAACCGTTCAAATACCTCAATTAACCTTTCATTATGTTCTTTTAAATTATTAGCATAAATTACGACATCATCTAAATAAATAAAACATTTTATGCCACTAAGACCGCTTAAGACCGCATTCATTAACCTCTGAAAGGTTGCCGGAGCTCCTTTTAGGCCAAAAGGCATCCTATTGTACACAAAATGCCCCGTAGAAGTACTAAAAGCTGTCTTATTTTTATCATTTTCGTCCATTTGAACCTGATGAAATCCATTGGCTAAATCTAAAGTTGTAAAATAATGCGATTTTCCTAATTGGTCTAAAATATCTGTAATATTAGGTAATGGAAATGCATCCCCTGCAGTTATTTCATTAATTTTTCTAAAATCTACGACCACGCGAAATTTAGGTAAACCTGATGAATCAGTTTTTTTAGGAACTACTAATAAGGGACTATTCCAAAGACTGTAAGACAGAGAAATTATTCCATCCTTTAACATTGCATCGGTTTGTTCTTTTATAACCTCCCGATGTTGAAAAGGTAATCTATAGGGTTTAATATTAATAGGTCCCTTAGTAGGGTCTGTAGAAATTTTATGTTTTATTGTTTTTGTACAAGAGAGTTTATCACCTTCTAAATAAAAAATATCGATAAAATTTTCACAAATTTCTAGAAGTGAGTTAGTTTCCTCGACATTTAATCCTTCTAAGTTGAGAGAATGTTTCAATTTTTCTAAACGTTCAAAGTAATTTATATTCGTGTTATTTTCAATATTATTATTATTATGACTAAGCTCTATAATGTCAAATTCACCTTTAGTGATAGGTTGTACGTTAACTCTGGGTAACGTAATTGTTAAGGGTTCATTAGATATATTTAAAATACTAATTAAACATTTATGATTATGTACTTTGGTCAAAGAAGTACCTATATAGAGATTTTCAGCAAGTTGTTTCGATTTTACGATACCTTCAGTACCTGAAACGTTGGCCAAAGCATAAGTTATCATTTCACATCTTGGGGGTATAGTCGTTAAAGTCTCTGAAGGCAAAATCTTAAAGCAATTGTCCTCAAAGTAAACAGTTTCTTCTTCATAATTAATTTTAGTTTTATATTTTTGCAAAAAATCGCGGCCTAAAATTCCGTCATTTTTTATAGGAATGCTATCTGGTACGATATGAAAAGGATGAATTAATATTTTATTATCTTTTAATTGGATTGTTACATTATATAGACCTCTCGTAAAAACCGGTTCTTTACTTATACCTTTTAGTTCAATAATACAGTTTTGATCTAGCTTTGAATAGTCTTGTAAAATCGACTCCTTTAATAAACAAACATCAGCCCCTGTATCTAACAAAATTTGCAATTCTGACTTTTTAGTGCCCAATGAAGTTATTTCAATTATATCTAACTGTTTACAATTATTAGAGAATAATACTGACTTAGGAGACATATTATTTGAATTATTACGAGTTGGTTTGATTTTAATATGTTCTAGTGGATTCTTATTATTTGAACAGCTACTGTTTATACTGATTGAACTTTTTACGAAGCGTTGTCGTTTCCCGAAAATTCTTGGACAGATGTAGTTGGTTGTGGAGGAGAAATACTAAGATTGTGTTGGAGGCTACTGGGGGGTAGAGACGTTATAGTTTGTATTTGATGAGAATTATTGACAGGTTCATTATTATAGTTAGGACGGTATCGTCGCTGTTGTTGAGGTATCTCTGAAAGCATTTGAGGTCTGTTGGAACTACGGGGATTGGTATAATTTTGACGATAATTGCTCCCATTATAATTATTGTTAAAATTTCGTGAATTTGTATTTTGATTGTAATTATGATTATCGTTTCCCCTGTAAGAAAAATTACTTCTAGCATTAATAGGTTGTTCCCCGTTATAATTTTGCCCATTTGAAGAATTTGCGTTAAAATGTTGTTGTGGACTGAAGCTTTGATAATTAGGATTATTAAAATTAATTTGAGATGCAGTGGCGTATCTGTAAAATTGATTAAAAAAGGTGTCTATAAAAGTAATTTGGGGAGTATTTGCTACGCCACTGCTTACTGTACTACAATGGTTTCTTTTAATGTTTTTATAGCTGAACCTTCCCAAGCTTTATCGACATAGTGTAAATGAGTTTATGATAGGTTTTTTCGGGTATAATAATATTTGGGGCGGAAGAACGTGCATAAAATAGAATTTGAAGTAGAATTTAAAATACATATTGTTTACTTAGAATTTCCCTTGCAATAAACGACCATTAAAGCAGCTTTTGAGGTTCCGCCGAAATATAATGTATGTCTAAATATTACATTTACGTGTCAAACTATCTCTAGACTAATGAATATATAATACTTAGGACTATTCACAAATAAAATGACTATAAAATAATGGGGTAACAACAATGGGTCCAGGTTTGTGTTAACCTCGAGAGGACTATCATGTTGACCTCTGTGGCAAATGTACTTTTGAATCTTGGCTTGATGTGGCCGTAAATAGAAGATCTGGAAATTTTCAGTTCTCCATGTCCAGCACCAGATATTTCTGCTCTAATATGGCGACATGGTAACCTTAGCCGTTGAGCGGCTTCTTCGGTAATAAAAGATGACTGTGAGACTTGATCAATAAAGAGTCTTAATGGCTCCGGTAAACTTGAAGTGGCAACTTCGACAAGTGCTGTTGCGAGTAGAACATTATTTTCTTTTTTACTTATATGATTGGCATAGTATGCCTATATGTTGGATAAGGGTTGTTTTGGGGGTTCTTTTGTGGGTTGTTTAAACCTCCTGAGGGACCTCTGCGTTGGTAGTTTGATAATTTCTCTACCATATCCCCTTTCTTACTTTTTAAGCGTATTATTGACGACATTGGTAATAACCTTAAGATTAAATACTCAGAGACAGCACTCCCTTAATTAAAGTTAATACCTTAGCTCAGTCGCACAAAATTTCTTCCCTAAAAAAGCTTGGCGAATTAGCAGTAACATCTGAGATTCACAGGACTCTAAACTGCGCAAGAGGAGTTGTTTCTTGTAGAGATCTTCTTGGAATGTCCGAACAGGATATTTTAAATGGCTTTTCTGACCAGGGACCGATTGCAGTTAAACGCATTTTAATGAGAAAAGATGGGATTCTAGAACCCACAACGTCCCTGATCCTCACCTTTAAACTTCATAGTTTCCCATCTACAGTTCATGCAGGTTAATTAAACCTAAAAGTCAGGCCATATTTTCCCCAACCTTTAAGATGCTTCAGCTGCCAAAGATTCGGACACTTATCGGCAAACTGCCCCAATGATCCCTTGTGCCCTCCATGCGACAAATCTCTTCATCCTGACCAATCTTGTTCCCCTCCTCCCACTGTGCCATTGCAATGAACCACATTCTCCTAGGTATAAAGGCTGCCCAGTCTATAAATACGAAAATAGCATAGAAAAATACTCTCTTTTCGTCAGGTCTCAAAAAAACTAATACCAACTCTCCTCAACTCAACCCTGTACCTACCGCTCATAACACAGGTAACATTGGTAACAATGGTTCCCCCACCACTTTCTCTAAAATCCCTTCTCAATCCTCGCTTCGTTCCCCTCCCAACAACACCATATCCTTACAATCCAAAACTCCGTCCCACCCCAAACCCATCCTAAATCCAACTCAAACAACAAACCTTCCTTCCTCACGGCCCTCCCACATAACTCCTCAAATTCCTTTCTTGCTTCTTCCAAAATAGAGTCCTCTAAATCCAAACAATCCGTTACCTCAAATAAGGGTAACTCAAACATCTTAAAACCCCCATCAAGAGAGTCGTCTAGCTCTTCTATATCTTCTTCCTCTTCCCAAAAAAAGCACTCGTTCTTCTACTTACTCTAAAAGAAAAGACTCTCACAAACAATATTCCAAAACAAACAGGTAAATGTTCCATCCAACTTTCTTACAATGGAATCTCTTTGGCCTTAACAACACGTTTAAACCATCCATAATAGTGCTACAAGAGACTAATTTGGCCCGAACAAGAACTTCTCATTAAAACACTTTAACATAGCCAGAAAAGATCGCAATACTCCGAAAAAAGCGTCAGGTAGCGCAGCAGTCCTTGTTGCTGAACAATATGACTTTGTAGAAATCCAATTAAATACTGTACTTGAGGCATCTGCTGTGAAAATCAAACATCACGATATCACATTTTGCTCCATATATGTCTCTCCAACACACAATCTTGATCTCGAAGATCTCAACCTACTAATACAATCAGTGGCGGATCGTGGTTTTTTGGGGCCATAGGCTGATTGATTTTATGGGGCCCCAAACCTCCCGAAATTCAATTTTTTTAGTTTCTGATAGGTTGTCAAAGTTTTTCTTGTAAAACAAATAAAACGACTAATGTAAAACACAAAAATCAATGTCTATTTCTACAACAACAAAAAAAAAACAAATTATTAAAATTAAAGCAAACAACATGATTAACAAAATTGAACAAATTTAAAAAAACTGTTGTCTTCTGATCTTAATCCTAACATATTCGCGTATTGCTTCTTCATAAGAAATTGATCTTGTAATGTCATATTCAATAGACAAAATTGAAAGGTTATTT
The DNA here is from genome assembly GCA_030620095.1 of Kuschelorhynchus macadamiae. Taxonomy (NCBI): domain Eukaryota; kingdom Metazoa; phylum Arthropoda; class Insecta; order Coleoptera; family Curculionidae; genus Kuschelorhynchus; species Kuschelorhynchus macadamiae. Next base: position 171,247 of record JAUTXW010001307.1, read on the forward strand.
AGCCTCTCGTCCGTCATTGTGGATCTGTATTTATTTTTTATGAATGCCATTTTAGAAAATGACCTTTCGGCTTCGCAGCTCGTTATAGGTATAGTTAAGTAAATTTTAAGAATTGTATACAAATTTGGAAAGATATCGATAAGGTTTCTTTCAAAAATTAGTGTTAGCATTTTGGAAGCCGTAATACACTCATTTTGTTTAAACCATATATTGTTTAAATAATGTTGGAACTGACTGCATTCACTTAACAGTTCTTCTCCGATATCTTTTTGATAAGTTGATATTACAGATTCCATTGATTTAGGTTCAATAATTGAGTTTTTTTTGCCCAACTTTATTAAAAATTTAAATTTGTCTGCAAGTACTTTGTATACACTACTTCTTTTTTCAAGTTCCACCACCAATTTATCTAAAAGAACATTGAACACCTCTATTCGAAATTTTTCTCTTCCGGTAAGAATATCTTTTCCTTTTTCTCCATCTGAAAATATGTTTGTTCTTGCTCTTTTATATGCATCGCTAAAATTTTCTTTAACTTCTGTACTTAAATAAGTTGCTTTGTTTTCCAAATCCTTAAATTGTTGTTCAGAGTCTTGGCGTAAAGATTTAACAAACAGCTGCAGTGAAGAAAGTAAGGAGTATCCTTCGCACAAATCCAAACCAGGGGTTTGTAAAATTTTGTTCACCTTATTAAAGCGCTCTAAAACTACTTCCCATATTATGGAAAAAATTGCTGTTTCCCGCTTAGTGAGTTTTTTATATAAACTATTTGCTTCTAATTTGCAATCTGCCTTTTCATTGCTTTCATCAAATATATATTTAAGAGTATCAAGTATTCTTTGATAGCTTGCATTAACCGCATGAACTGATTCATAATGAGAAGACCACCTTGTTGTGCTTAAAGTTTTTAGTGAAAATTTGATTGATGCTCTTTCAGTTAATATTTTCCAACGGTGTGGGGATGCAGAGAAAAAGGTGTAAATCTGTTAAACAGTTCCGAAATAATCTATCATTTCCCATACAACAGACACTGCTTCTACTCCCACCAAATTCAAAAAATGCGCAGCACAAGGGGCAAAATCTGCTAAGGCATTAACTTTTTTTATTCGTGCTTGTAAGCCTGTATATTTTCCGCTCATATTCGAAGCGTTATCGTATGATTGCCCGCGAATGTTTTCAATAGAAATACCCATACCATTTAAAAACTCAATTATTTTTGTATATAGTGTCTCGCTAGTGTGATTTTCAATCTGTAAAAAGGTTGTAAATCGTTCAAATACTTTTCCCTTATAACAGTATCTTAATATTATTGCTAGCTGATCTGTATGAGCAACATCCGGCGTGGAGTCTACGATAAGGGTATAATATTTAGTATCGTCCTCTTTAATCTGGTCAGTTATACGCTTAAGAACATTTTTTCCCATAAGCTGCACTATCTCTTCATATACTGTTTTAGATAAGTAAGTAGTGGATTTTATCGCCCCAGTTTGACATTTTGTAAGATGTTCTTTTAAAAATGGGTCAAATTCCGAAATAAGCTCCATGAGGCCCATAAAATTACCATTATGTGGAGAGCCCCACTTCTCGTCATGACCTCGTAGTGGCAAACCTCTTTCAGATAAAAATTTTATTGCCGCTACCACCCGTTCTAAAATATTGTAGTAGTATTTTGCAGTTTTTGTTGCCTGTTCTTTTAACTCCATGTCTATTGTACCCTTACTTGATTTTCGAGTGAGATAGGCCATCAAGGCTTGCTTATGATCATTGGACTCTTCATGGGATAAAAGAATTTTTCCTATGTTTTTCCAATCCCTACAGCCGTCAGATGCCAAAGCTAAACTATTGCCTGGATTGGGAAATAATTTGCATGGTAAACAAAATGCTGCTCCTTTGCATAAAGAATAACAAAGCCAGGATCTTAGAATTGTTTGACCATTTTTTATGTATTTATTAAAAAAACTATTACAAAAAAATCTACTTTGATCTTTATAAGTTTGCTTGGATTCTGGATATGAATTAGTTTCATTTTTATTTTGAAAAAACATAGATGGTCGACTTAGGCAAAAATCTGTTAATTCAGGAGTAATTACCTTGGGCCAAAATCCTATATCACTATATTTTCCATTTGTATCAACAATTTTCCTAGTTTCAGAATTTTTTTCTAGTCGTTCTTGAATACACTCGTCTTTATTCTCAACAATCTGAACAAGATTTTCGGCTTGTTTTCTGGTATCTTCGTTGTCCCGAGTTTGCTCTTCATCTTCAATTAGTAGACTATCCGTTACATTTCCATCTTCCGTGCAACTCAATTCTTTGGATGATTCCCCGACTTCTTCAGATTGAAAAAAACTGGTTAATTTTGCACATTTTGATATATCTTTGACTTTTTGTTCCTTTATTTTGCGTTTTTGACTACCACTTAAATACTTCCGCCCTGATATTGTTAATTATTTTGTGTTATATTATTAGGTTCCAAAATCCAAGTTCAAAAATCTACAAAAAAAAAGTAGCTCAAATTTTCTTACATTTGTATTTACAGTCGATAGAATGGTTAGTCTACAATAAAAACGAATATATGTACCAAATTTGAACCATTCATTCACTAAAATTATCTGCGATTTTATTGTCAAAATGCTGCATATTATAGTGTATACTGCGTATATGAACCTCGATACGAACTTAAAATTGTCTATTTGTACTTTAATATCATACTAGGGAGACGCCTGGGGGGCAACCCCTTCCTATATAATCTATAAATAAATTCTAAAATGCCGACAAATTAAAAAAAAACTAATAAATATAGATATCACTTTAATTCATAGGTGGCGACATCTATAATTAGCTTAGCGAATTTGCATCGTTGTGTACGCATGTTTTCTGTTTTCGCTTTACGTTGTTTTGGATTAGAGCGGGGTAGGTTGGCGGCGTTTGTTTAGATGTCGCCTCATTTATACAGAAATAAATTAGTTTCACGGTCTAGCGCATTCGCCACCCTGTTAAAAAGATATATTTTGGTTTTATAAAAAAAATACGCATTAAAACAATATAAAAATGCTTCATGTTTTCCATCTATGGAAAAAATTAAAAAAAAAATCTTCGAAATCCGTTAAGCGGTAGTCGCTTGAGGATGGAGACAAAAATACCCTTTGTGCTTTAATATATAGATTACAAACCATTTTAATAAAATACATTTTTACATAAAATCTTTCTCTGCAGTAACCAACGACCACTTTAAATATTACTTGCTAATAAATACAAAGCACACTGCAAAAAATCAGCTATATAAATTAATTTCCTCGCTTTGTACGATGTACGACCTTTACTGTGTGCCAGGCCAAGACAACGGGATATCGGTAATTCCTCAAAATTTGACAGTTTATCGCATCGTTGCCGCTGCTTCTTCGCACGACTTAAGCCTAGTTCCCATGCAACGGTTGCGGGAGCAGAAAAATTAAATAGAAAACAAAGTCTCATTTTTATTAATGATTTTTTTTTATTTATGAATAGTGAAATGATTTTTAATAATCTTATTTATTTTTGTAATGTAAGCGGGTATTGTATTGGCATGGTGCCGTTTTTTATTGAGGCTCCTGAGGGGGGCCCCTTTTTGCCGGGGGGCCCTAGGCTTCAGCCTGCTTAGCCTAATGGAAGATCCGCTCCTGAATACAATAACTTCTTTCGTTTTATCTGGCGATTGTAACTCTCATCACATGATGTGGGGATCTTCTCACTCTAATAACAAGGGCTTAATTGTTGAAGAATTCATAGTAGATAATTCTCTTGACCTAATAAATAATGGATCTCATACATTTATTTGCTCTTCTTCAGGTAGTTTCTCTTTTATAGATCTCAGTATGGGCACACCTAACTTTACATCTAATTATCAATGGGAGATATTAGATGACACTTATGGCAGTGATCATTTCCCTATTCTCATTGTCTGTAGATCATTAAGCTGGTCCTCTTCAACAAATATTAAAACAGTTTATAACCTTTCACGTGTGGATTGGAAAAACTATCAAGGAACATTTGTTTTGTTTGTCCCAGGGAAATCTCTCCCTCTATTGATGAAACCATAGAACAGATGGTCGCAGTCATTATAAAATCTGCTGACTCCAACATTCCTAAAACGCAGATTTACCCCAATAAACCTTCCCTTCCATGGTGGGATAATGATTGCAAAATGACCATCCGATATAGGAAAAAAACTCTGTCCCGTTTTAAACATAATCCAACCACCCAAAATCTCATCCTTTTTAAACAAGCAAGAGCAAAAGCTAAGAGAATTACTAAACTAGCAAAAGAGGTCTCCTGGAAAGACTACATATCTTCTATAAACTCAAAGACCTCTAGCCATGATATATGGAATAAAATAAACAGAAGGGTCGACCTACAAGAATAATTGCAGGAAATTATGATAATGTCACTTGGGTGACCAATCCTGAAAATATCTCTGATGCATTTGCTCAACATTATTATAACATCTCCAGTAATTGCTATTTAAACTAACCATATGGAAACCGTAATTTAACCAATATAGAATCCCACATAAAACTTAACAACATAGACTACTCCTACAACTTCCCTTTTATCATTGGAGAGTTACATTTCTCTCTCTCATGTTCTAGGCATAGTGCTCCTGGACCGGATAATATACTAATTCCCATGATTGTGAACCTCCCAAAATCAGCTTTCCTTCATCTACTCAATATTTATAATTACATTTGGTCACACTTTTACTTTAGCATGGAGTCATTCTATTTTAATACCTATTCATAAATCAAACAAACCCCGATCACATACAGATAATTATAGTCCTATATCTCTTACAAACCATCTTAGTAAAATTATGGAAAGAATGGTCAACTTTAGACTCACGTGGTTTCTTGAAAAGAATAATCTACTAGTCATCAATCAAATTGGATTTCGCAAAGGATTCTCCACAATTCACTACTTGGTCTGCTTCGAAATAGACCTGCCAATAAATTTTCACAAGAAGAACCACTTATTTGCTGCTTTTTTGGATTTATCACATGCATTCGATATAGAAATCCTGTATCACCCACTTCTGTAGAAAGAGAAATTGTCCTAGAATGAACCTATTTTCCATCAATAACTCTGAAATATCAATACACTCAAACTCCAAATTTCTTGGTATGATTTTTGACAGCAAATTGATTTGTTTAGATCACTTCAGATATATCAAAAATAAATGCACTAAAGACATCATGATGATAAAACTGCTTTCGAATTGCTCATGGGGCTCTGACTCGCACACCTTATTATTTCTGTATAAAAGCGTTATCAGATCTAAACTGGATTACGGTAGTTTGGTTTACTCTTCCGCAAGGCAATCTTACATTAAAAAACTGAATTGCATACGAAATCAAAGCTTACGAATCGCTTTGAGATTCTATCGAACCAGTCCAATCCTCAGCATTCAATGTTTATCTGATACTGAATCCCTGTATCTAAGGCGCTTATTCTTACTATACATATAGCCATGCCACCTTTGGTTTAAAGAAAATTCTCCTCTGTATCAAACATTTTTCAAACTTTCCATTCCCCCTCAATCTTATTCCTTCAAGGATACAGTAAGTTCAAATATTACATTCCTTAAATCTTCATTGGAACATGGACTCACCCTCCCCGCTGTTAAATACCCTTCCATTTACGTCTTTTCTCCAAGGATTTGCAATCCGCTCAAACCTTGAACTCACTAAATACGATAAAAACGATAGCAATCCTAGAATAATCAGAAATCATTTTAAGTTCATAACAAAAAGTCAATACCCGAATCATAAAATTATTTTTACAGACGGTCCCGAATCATCTACCTATGTTGGCTCTGCACTATATTCAACAGATTTATCCCAAAACTTCAACCTTAATAAACATGGCAGTATATTTACCGCTGAACTATATGCCATTAAATCATCACTACAACACGTACTAAGCTCTCCTGCAGATAATTGGATCATTGCCACAGATTCTCTCAGCTCTCTCCAATGTCTTCAAAACTTTTTTGCTATGCATCCTCTTACTCACGACATTCACAACTATATTATAAGAGCTGAAAGACGCAATTCTACAATAACATTCATCTGGATTCCCAGTCATATTGACATTTATGGCAACGAGCGCGCTGATCTTCTTGCTCTCCCTCAAATAACCTCCATACTAATCCATAATTATTTTTTGTTAGAGATTTACATCCGCTCATACGGGCTACGATAAAAAAAATATACGCCAATTAGAATGGGATCTTCAAGAGAACAATAATAAACTTTTTGAATTAAAACCAAACGTTTACTCAAAATCCTTCTGCACTAAGCTAAACAGGAGACAAAGTGCTATCATGAATGGGTTATTGATAGGACATACTAGGTTTACTCATGAACACTTGATAAACTCTGATCCGCCTCCTGTATGTCCATATTACAATGGGTAAATGGCCAATAAACTCATTTTCATTGAATGCCCTAACTTAAGAAACACAAGAAACTAATACTTCATAAATTCAGATAATCTCCGTACACTGGCAATAAATGATGTAAATATAGATAATATCTGCAATTTTCTTAGAGAGCTAAATTTGGTAACTAGAATATAAACAAACACAGTCCCACACAAACACAACTCTCTCTCTCTCTCAAATAGTTTTTGATTTCTTCGTACTTGTTAGTTGAAGTATTTCTTGGTGAAGCAGGCATGTTCGGCAATATTTAGGTTTTTAATTTCGTTGGATCGGATGTCTTCCCATAAATTTTCTAGGGTGTCAAGGCGATCTTTTATATATTTTTCATTTCGTCTGCTAGGGGAGACTTTTTTACAGTTAAACAAAAATTGAACGAATCCCCAATTCTTCTTGTTTCCGGTAAGATCATTCATTTCAATTTCTGTGAACATGATGATCTTTTGGATGGGCTAGACGGACAGGTATTTTCTAATAATTGATCAGTTGGGCTGTAAGCAATATGCTTTTTAAACGGATGGTAGACTTGTTGTTTTTAATTGAATAGGTGTTTCTTGAATGGAGGGTAGTAGATTACTATTATCCAATACGTGCAAGGTTAGCTATTCGTTCTTTGAGAAGGTCAGTGTTTTGACGAAAAGACGTGTTCAAGGTTCATACTTAAGGTTATCCAAATATGGCTCTATTTAAAATTTAGATAATATATGTATAATTTTTTGAGAATTGTTAGAAGGCAATTGATGTATAATTGTGAGGAATTATACAAAATGTATTAATGAATATGTTTCTCTTGGACATGGCAAATTTTTTTCACTCTCTAAGAAATAAATTGAATTACACAAAATATTTTTTACTCTATCATGCTTTCATTAGGCAGGACAGTGTGACTACTAAAATACCCGTATTTTTTCATGGTTCATGGTACAGGGTATTCCCTAAAATCTGCCATACTTAAGGGCTTCCAAATACAACCAGATTTGTATGACATTTTCTGTAGATATCGCTCTTTTAAATATGTTTTGACTTGTAATATTGAAAAGACGTTTAGGTAAATAAGACTTAGCCCTGAACAAACTTTTCTTTTATATATTTTCTGGAAAAATAACTTTAACGATGACCTACAATGCATAGAACTGTCCCCGGTCACCTATGGTACTAACTGTGCATTCTTCCAAGTTACAAGAGATTTAAACAACTTGTCTTGGACAGTGATTCTGAAAACCCTCTCGCTTTAAATGCCTACTGTTTCAAACTTATTATGATGACGTTCTCGGACGAATAGTAGACATTGAAAATTACCAACGTTGGTACGTTCAATTAAATAATATTTTCATTAAATATGGCTTCCCCTTACACAAATAGTGTTGCAACTTTCCACAATTCTTGGAGAAAATATCCCAATGAAAAACTTGAATACGATTTTAAATTTGATTTAAAATATTATTAATAAGGTATTAGACTTAAAATAGAACCCTATTGTTAACTTTTTCTGTGTTTCAATAGCTGATAACACTTTTACATCACTTGTCACTTAAAGAAAAATACTTTCTTGCACAGCTCAGTGATGTGACCCTCTACGATTTTATCACCTGTTATTATTACTGAAAAATTAATAAAGCAAAAACTTTGGACTTTAAAAATTGATTGGGACCCTCTCCTTAATATAAACTCTATTTATATTACTCAGATTCCCAGATAGCCCGATGCTGGATTCAATCTCATGCGTCGCGCTGGCATATATTTGTAGCTAATTATGTAGCTTGGATTCAAGAGCTCACCTCCAATTTTGTTTGTCATCTTGTGAAGTCCGCTGAGAACCCTACAGACATCCCGCACGAAGCATGCCCGTACAAGACCTTTTAAATTGTGATTTATGGTGGCTCGGACCTAAACTTTTAAAAAACCCTAATTTAGGGATTTCAAATGGCTTTCATTTCTCAGAAAACAAAATATTTCTAATTACTTTAGATGACCCCACGCAAAGGGAATTTTGGTCCACACTTTTTAACAGATTTTCTAATCTGTCTAAAATGTTGATTTCATTGTTAAGGGACAACGCACAGTGGTGTATCTACTCAGATTTATACATAACTGTAAAACCAAAAATAACAAAAATTGTGGCTTCTGAATTAAAGGCTGCTTTAAAATTAATAGTACAAAGTCTTTAAACGTAATATTTTTAAGGCAATTTCAGAACTATAAAAACAGTCTCCAACTGACAAAACTTTAAAGTGCCTTGAGCCTTTAATGGCTTTCTACGTGTAGGTGAAAGATTGGAAAATGCTGATATCCCTTGTCATAAAAAATATCCGATTTTGTTACCCTCAAAAAATTATATTGGTTCTTTACTGTTGAAACAAAAGCAACAAAAGGGATAAAATAATGTTATAAATATTTTAATATTTAATACGTCAGCATTAAAAAAATATGTTAGGGATTATTGATTTTATAACTTTGAATGTATTTACTATTCGTATTGTCTTAATAAAATCTTACTAAAAAAGCAGTTACCCGAAAATTAGATACCATGTGCATTTATAAAATAAGCGCGAGACCTTATTTAACTTTCAGTGCTAGCCATAGAAATCCCAAATCCGTCAAATTCAAGTAATTTACCGGAATACGCAATGTATGGAATACGAGCTAGAGTTTCAAGACGATGCGATCACACATGTCACGCATGAGTAAACAGTGGTCCGGGTGGAGTGACTTATGAGTAAAGGTTTTGTATAATTATTGTGATCTTGTTAGAATAACCCTTTTGATATCTATCTTAGACGCTGTGAAGAGGGATAGATTATCTTTGCAAATAATATAATAAAATACTAAACCCTATATTGCTACGAAAGATCTACACAAATTAAGCACAACATAAAATTGTTTTCGATTTTATTAATCAATAGAATATTGGAAGATTCGAAAAATCAACCTATTGTAGTATTATTACTTGCTTATATACCACAATAATTTAGTTACATCAAATTCAAATATAAATACCGTTTTCTTATTTATACAACTGATAAATGCAACATAATTATAATTACAGCTTTTTTTATATTAATGGGTAATTCATAAAACAGTTCTAAATTTTTAATGATAAATTCTAAACTTAATATATATTAAAAAATCATAGAATGGCCTATTTGGTCAAACTTGTAGGAAATTAGGAAATAATCCAATTTTGTTCAACTCGTAGCCCTTTGAGTGTTTTCTATTGAATTAACCAAAATGTACATGTTAACAAGAACTTCTGCAAGTCCAAAATAGTTTCGTTTACGTCTTCTGCCAAGAGGAAAAACTGAAAATTGTGAACAAGTACCAAATTTACAATTACCCCTACAAAAATCCGTTGCTGTAACATTTGAATTACAAATATAAAAAAAGATATCGACATTTTTAACTAATATTTTAACTATTTGCAAAATTAATCATATTTCATAAATATTAGTTTATTCACTTTCTGCGTATGATATTATCTTCCTTATTCCTTATATAATCCAAAACAATATGATTGCATTGGAAACCCCGTTTTACTCATGCGTTCGTTCATTTTTGCTTTTAGTCATCATTATCAGTTTTTCTGCTAAAAATCGACCTATATTATGTGTCTTAGATTTTTTATCGAGGTCTATGTCCCCTACAGACTCTTAAGATTAGCAAGCGCATTAGTTTATTTTAAACAAAATTTGGCAAGGCTTGAGGCTGAGGCACGGTTCTCAAGGGCGAGTGACAGACAAATAGTCACTGCGCAATATTCGCTATTGCTTTTAGTATAATTTTGAATATCCCTCACGACTGTCACAATCGGACCAAAAATCACTTTTTTTTTCTTTTCTTTTTTCCGGGTTTTTTTTCTATATGAAATCAAAGATTCATTTTGGATTTTCTCACTCGTAATATTAAGCATCGTCTTTTGTTCGTATTAATAACATATATATATATATATATATATATATATATATATATATATATATATATATATATATATATATATATATATATATATATATAATATTTACATATATATATATATATATATATATATATATATATATATATATAAAAAGGTTTTGGTTTCGGGTCTAGCGGTCAGTGGGTAAGAAGAAAAAAAAAAAAAAAAAAAAAAAAAAACTCTTTTTTCCTTAAGTGCTCAATATTTCGCCAATGTTTATTAGCTTCATCAGGAGCAGCTACAAGATTAACAGAAAACAAAATTAAAATATTACACTAGCGTTAAAATTTATATAAAACAAAAAAAAAAAACAAGAAACATTAGGTACTTTTTAAAATTACTTACAAGAAAGTAGAGTCAAACTCTGTAAAATTTGAACATTGTCACGTTCGCAACAGCACAAACAATGTAGCGTTATCAACAAATAACCATAGCTCGATCAATCGGAATGCAAGAAAAAATGCACAATAAATCCTTATCAGTGTAAACTATCTTAGGTGCTAATAATTATTTCTACGAGGAGTATGTACAGTATGGAATTAAAAAGGATCACATTAAATTTAACAGATTACAATAAATATTACTTAACTGATTTGTGTCTGATTTATAATTTATACATCTATTATTCCTATTAATATGAAACATTTCCAGAAACAATCTTTTTTTATAGTTGGATGCAATTTCCAAAATTTTTACATTTGCAAAATCAAAATTATGGCCAGTTTTTTTATTATGTTCAGCTAACGCACAGGAGTTTTTTCCTAAACGGCAATCACTCTTGTGGCCAGTGATTCTTTGTCGAAGCCATTGTGAAGTTTGGCCAATATACTGTCCATCACATTCCAAACACGATAACTCGTACACTACATTACTATTAAACAACAAAGGTGTTTTATCTTTGACTCTAGAAAACAGATTAAAATTTTTTATTGTGTTGTATTTCACTACCTTAATCTCTGGAAAGGATTTAAATAATTTTGAAATGTTGTTAGTAAGGCCAGTAATAAAGGGCAGTTTTCTATATTTAAGGGTAATGGGTTGATTTTCTTCCGTGGGACCATCGAATGAATTTGAGTTGTAAATTAATTTTCTTAAAATGTGTGCAGGATAACCGTTATTTAAGAACATCTGTAACAATTTCTTTAAGTTTTTTTGTAAAAATGAATCATCGGAAATATGCGTTACCCTATTTTTCATCGCTATTACTGTATTGTATTTTTTATTTTTTGGATGGTTAGAAAAATAATTTAGAAACCTACCTGATGCCGTAGGTTTCTGATACCAATCCAAAATAATTACGTTATTGGGGTTTCTAATTACTTTAGTGTCCAAGAAGGGCACACTACGTTGGGATTCTTTTTCTATGGTAAACTGAATATTATCGTGAAAATCATTAAAATATTGTAGGGTTAGATCTGCACTATCATAGGGAACTGCACAAATTACATCGTCTACGTATTTATATATAAAAGGCATACGAAAAGGTAATTTAGGGATAACACTGCCAAACAAGTTATCTAGAACAATTGTTGCAAGAATCGGGCTAATCGGTGAGCCCATAGGAGTACCAAAAATTTGTTTATAAAACGAATTGTTAAAACTAAAGTACGTATTGTTAAAAATAAATTTAATTAATGTTATGAAATTATTTTTCGAAAGGGTGGTGAATTGCTTAATTGTGTTCCATTTTGTGTTTAATATATCAATTACTAGGTTAACAGGAATATTCGTAAACAGAGACACAACATCTAAAGAGATTAATACATAATTATTTGGCAATTGAAGGTTACCTACGGAATTAACAAACGTAAAGGTATCTTTAATGTTATAGTCGGTTTCATCTGCCAAAGCATTCGTTAAAATGTCTGCTAAAAATTTGGATATACAATAGGTAGTGGAATTAATGGAACTAATTATTGGACGAAAAGGAACATTTGCCTTGTGTATTTTAGGTAAACAATATAGTTTAGGGGAAGATGAATTATATATTATAAGTTGTTTATATTCTTGATCAGTAATCTCTTTTTTAGTTTTTATGTTTTTTATTAATTCATTATATGTATTTTGTACAGATGTTGTTGGGTCTTTATTTAATTTTGTATAGGTGGAAACGTCTTGTAACATTGTTTCAGTTTTATTGATGTATTCAAGTTTGTCAATCGCGACGGTGCATCCACCCTTATCAGACTGCAATATGTAAAGGTCAGGATGAGATTTTAAAAATATTTTAGATTTATTATACAATACATTTAATTGATTTGGTTTTTCTTTGTGTGAGTTTTGCAAAAAATTGGTAACTATGTTGGTAGCCCGTGCCCTTAGCAAATCCTTAGATTCCTTGGGCACATCATCTATGATGCTCTCAAGGTCGGCCATAAAAACGTTTGACTTAAAGTCTTTATCTGAGCACGGAACTCCAAATTTTGGTCCCAAAGAAAGAAAGTCTGATATATCGCGTGGGATATCTACAGATGATATGTTATCAAACCACTTGTTGTTGTCAATAAACAAACGATTATGTGAAAAGCTTCTTTCTTTTAACTTATTAAATTTTTCTATGTTATTATGTTTTACTTTATTAAATTTGTTATTAAAAGTTCGTTTCAATCTGTTTTCAAATTCATATACGATATGATGCGGTAAGATATCCAATAAATTGGATTTTATTTGTGTTGTTTTTTTAATATTTCCAGAAATGTTATCACATGTTATTCTGATCTCTAACGACAACGTCTTTTTACAATTTCTAGAGATAAAATTATCTATCTACTATTATTTACAAAATTATTACCTATAACCAACAAATTATGAACATATACCATCATGAATCAATGTTGGAACTCCTACATAACAAAAAAATTCGTCTGTTGATATTATTTGCAAGTTTGGTGTTTAAACCTGCCCATTGCTTCATCAGTTTTGTAGCATCTAGTCCATATAACTGTGTGATGATAAAAACCCATCATAACATAAAGTAGGTATTATCGACCGTATATAAAATTATAAAAAGGTTTTGGTTTCGGGTCTAGCGGTCAGTGGGTAAGAAGAAAAAAAAAACTCTTTTTTCCTTAAGTGCTCAATATTTCGCCAATGTTTATTAGCTTCATCAGGAGCAGCTACAAGATTAACAGAAAACAAAATTAAAATATTACACTAGCGTTAAAATTTATATAAAACAAAAAAAAAAAAACAAGAAACATTAGGTACTTTTTAAAATTACTTACAAGAAAGTAGAGTCAAACTCTGTAAAATTTGAACATTGTCACGTTCGCAACAGCACAAACAATGTAGCGTTATCAACAAATAACCATAGCTCGATCAATCGGAATGCAAGAAAAAATGCACAATAAATCCTTATCAGTGTAAACTATCTTAGGTGCTAATAATTATTTCTACGAGGAGTATGTACAGTATGGAATTAAAAAGGATCACATTAAATTTAACAGATTACAATAAATATTACTTAACTGATTTGTGTCTGATTTATAATTTATACATCTATTATTCCTATTAATATGAAACATTTCCAGAAACAATCTTTTTTTATAGTTGGATGCAAATTCCAAAATTTTTACATTTGCAAAATCAAATAAATAACGGTTATCCTGCACACATTTTAAGAAAATTAATTTACAACTCAAATTCATTCGATTCCCAAAGAAAATCAACCCATTACCCTTAAATATAGAAAACTGCCCTTTATTACTGGCCTTACTAACAACATTTCAAAATTATTTAAATCCTTTCCAGAGATTAAGGTAGTGAAATACAACACAATAAAAAATTTTAATCTGTTTTCTAGAGTCAAAGATAAAACACCTTTGTTGTTTAATAGTAATGTAGTGTACGAGTTATCGTGTTTGGAATGTGATGGACAGTATATTGGCCAAACTTCACAATGGCTTCGACAAAGAATCACTGGCCACAAGAGTGATTGCCGTTTAGGAAAAAACTCCTGTGCGTTAGCTGAACATAATAAAAAAACTGGCCATAATTTTGATTTTGCAAATGTAAAAATTTTGGAAATTGCATCCAACTATAAAAAAAGATTGTTTCTGGAAATGTTTCATATTAATAGGAATAATAGATGTATAAATTATAAATCAGACACAAATCAGTTAAGTAATATTTATTGTAATCTGTTAAATTTAATGTGATCCTTTTTAATTCCATACTGTACATACTCCTCGTAGAAATAATTATTAGCACCTAAGATAGTTTACACTGATAAGGATTTATTGTGCATTTTTTCTTGCATTCCGATTGATCGAGCTATGGTTATTTGTTGATAACGCTACATTGTTTGTGCTGTTGCGAACGTGACAATGTTCAAATTTTACAGAGTTTGACTCTACTTTCTTGTAAGTAATTTTAAAAAGTACCTAATGTTTCTTTTTTTTTTTTTTTTTTATATAAATTTTAACGCTAGTGTAATATTTTAATTTTGTTTTCTGTTAATCTTGTAGCTGCTCCTGATGAAGCTAATAAACATTGGCGAAATATTGAGCACTTAAGGAAAAAAGAGTTTTTTTTTTTTCTTACCCACTGACCGCTAGACCCGAAACCAAAACCTTTTTATAATTTTATATACGGTCGATAATACCTACTTTATGTTATGATGGGTTTTTATCAAGAAATCACACAGTTATATGGACTAGATGCTACAAAACTGATGAAGCAATGGGCAGGTTTAAACACCAAACTTGCAAATAATATCAACAGACGAATTTTTTTGTTACGATGTAGGAGTTCCAACATTGAGCCAAGGCACATTCATGATGGTATAAGCAATGTTCATAATTTGTTGGTTATAGGTAATAATTTTGTAAATAATAGTAGAGTAGATAATTTTATCTCTAGAAATTGTAAAAAGACGTTGTCGTTAGAGATCAGAATAACATGTGATAACATTTCTGGAAATATTAAAAAAACAACACAAATAAAATCCAATTTATTGGATATCTTACCGCATCATATCGTATATGAATTTGAAAACAGATTGAAACGAACTTTTAATAACAAATTTAAAAAAGTAAAACATAATAACATAGAAAAATTTAATAAGTTAAAAGAAAGAAGCTTTTCACATAATCGTTTGTTTATTGACAACAACAAGTGGTTTGATAACATATCATCTGTAGATATCCCACGCGATATATCAGACTTTCTTTCTTTGGGACCAAAATTTGGAGTTCCGTGCTCAGATAAAGACTTTAAGTCAAACGTTTTTATGGCCGACCTTGAGAGCATCATAGATGATGTTCCCAAGGAATCTAAGGATTTGCTAAGGGCACGGGCTACCAACATAGTTACCAATTTTTTGCAAAACTCACACAAAGAAAAACCAAATCAATTAAATGTATTGTATAATAAATCTAAAATATTTTTAAAATCTCATCCTGACCTTTACATATTGCAGTCTGATAAGGGTGGATGCACCGTCGCGATTGACAAACTTGAATACATCAATAAAACTGAAACAATGTTACAAGACGTTTCCACCTATACAAAATTAAATAAAGACCCAACAACATCTGTACAAAATACATATAATGAATTAATAAAAAACATAAAAACTAAAAAAGAGATTACTGATCAAGAATATAAACAACTTATAATATATAATTCATCTTCCCCTAAACTATATTGTTTACCTAAAATACACAAGGCAAATGTTCCTTTTCGTCCAATAATTAGTTCCATTAATTCCACTACCTATTGTATATCCAAATTTTTAGCAGACATTTTAACGAATGCTTTGGCAGATGAAACCGACTATAACATTAAAGATACCTTTACGTTTGTTAATTCCGTAGGAAACCTTCAATTGCCAAATAATTATGTATTAATCTCTTTAGATGTTGTGTCTCTGTTTACGAATATTCCTGTTAACCTAGTAATTGATATATTAAACACAAAATGGAACACAATTAAGCAATTCACCACCCTTTCGAAAAATAATTTCATAACATTAATTAAATTTATTTTTAACAATACGTACTTTAGTTTTAACAATTCGTTTTATAAACAAATTTTTGGTACACCTATGGGCTCACCGATTAGCCCGATTCTTGCAACAATTGTTCTAGATAACTTGTTTGGCAGTGTTATCCCTAAATTACCTTTTCGTATGCCTTTTATATATAAATACGTAGACGATGTAATTTGTGCAGTTCCCTATGATAGTGCAGATCTAACCCTACAATATTTTAATGATTTTCACGATAATATTCAGTTTACCATAGAAAAAGAATCCCAACGTAGTGTGCCCTTCTTGGACACTAAAGTAATTAGAAACCCCAATAACGTAATTATTTTGGATTGGTATCAGAAACCTACGGCATCAGGTAGGTTTCTAAATTATTTTTCTAACCATCCAAAAAATCAAAAATACAATACAGTAATAGCGATGAAAAATAGGGTAACGCATATTTCCGATGATTCATTTTTACAAAAAAACTTAAAGAAATTGTTACAGATGTTCTTAAATAACGGTTATCCTGCACACATTTTAAGAAAATTAATTTACAACTCAAATTCATTCGATGGTCCCACGGAAGAAAATCAACCCATTACCCTTAAATATAGAAAACTGCCCTTTATTACTGGCCTTACTAACAACATTTCAAAATTATTTAAATCCTTTCCAGAGATTAAGGTAGTGAAATACAACACAATAAAAAATTTTAATCTGTTTTCTAGAGTCAAAGATAAAACACCTTTGTTGTTTAATAGTAATGTAGTGTACGAGTTATCGTGTTTGGAATGTGATGGACAGTATATTGGCCAAACTTCACAATGGCTTCGACAAAGAATCACTGGCCACAAGAGTGATTGCCGTTTAGGAAAAAACTCCTGTGCGTTAGCTGAACATAATAAAAAAACTGGCCATAATTTTGATTTTGCAAATGTAAAAATTTTGGAAATTGCATCCAACTATAAAAAAAGATTGTTTCTGGAAATGTTTCATATTAATAGGAATAATAGATGTATAAATTATAAATCAGACACAAATCAGTTAAGTAATATTTATTGTAATCTGTTAAATTTAATGTGATCCTTTTTAATTCCATACTGTACATACTCCTCGTAGAAATAATTATTAGCACCTAAGATAGTTTACACTGATAAGGATTTATTGTGCATTTTTTCTTGCATTCCGATTGATCGAGCTATGGTTATTTGTTGATAACGCTACATTGTTTGTGCTGTTGCGAACGTGACAATGTTCAAATTTTACAGAGTTTGACTCTACTTTCTTGTAAGTAATTTTAAAAAGTACCTAATGTTTCTTGTTTTTTTTTTTGTTTTATATAAATTTTAACGCTAGTGTAATATTTTAATTTTGTTTTCTGTTAATCTTGTAGCTGCTCCTGATGAAGCTAATAAACATTGGCGAAATATTGAGCACTTAAGGAAAAAAGAGTTTTTTTTTTTTTTCTTACCCACTGACCGCTAGACCCGAAACCAAAACCTTTTTATAATATTATATATATATATATATATATATATACTTTATATATAAGAATAAAAAAGTTCATATGCACTATCTACCTAAACCTAATAATAACAAAGTTATAACGATATTTTACTAACAGTCAAGTTGGCCATGAAATTAAAAATAAAAACAATTGATTGGGTGGCTTGGCGATATAAATGACAGTTTGTAGATGAGGGGCGTTTTGTTGTAGCAGAAAAATAATATATTTACAGTTTTAGTTGCTAAAGCTTGTTTTAAAATGTTGTTCACGCATATTGAAAAATGTGATATGTTAGAAACATACCTTATGTGTAGGAAAAATAGTACTATGGCAATACAAGAATACCGCCGAAGATTCCCTACTCGTAATTTACCGGACAGGAGGTATTTTTTAGTTCTCTATAGAAAATTTAGAAGTAACGAGGAGGTTTTTAAAAAGACAAGGAAGGGAAAACCTTTTATAATAAGCGAAGACGTTGAAATTACCATATTAGCCTATTTTGAAGCACACAAAGAATACTCAACAAGGGATTTAGCAAGAGATTACGGTGTTAGTTTAGTGACAATATGGCGGATCTTAAAGAAGCACAAGTTTATTCCGTATAAGTACCGGCCAATTCAAACATTGTTGCCTGGTGATAATGATGCGTTTTGCCATTGGTTGCATCATGTTTATGAAAGAAATAATGACATTTTGAAGAACATTATTTGGAGCGATGAATCCAATTTTTCCAACAAAGGTATGTTCAATCGCAAAAACGTCCATTATTGGTCGCAAGAAAATTTATTTCTCACTGATCCCAGAAATCCTCAGCATCAATTTAGTGTCAATGTTTGGTGTGGTATGAGAGGAAGCGAAATACTTGGACCTGTATTTTATGAGGGTACTTTGACAGGAAGGAGATATGTTGACCTGATAATTTCTGGGGCGTTAGAAGAATATTTGGACGGCGTTAATTTGGCTACACGACAACTAATTTACTTCCAGCAAGATGGGGCCCCACCTCATCAGTTTGGTGATGTAAGAATGATGTTGCAGAGATTATTTGGAGACAAATGGATTGCCACAAATGGTCCAGTTCGCTGGCCACCTAGATCCCCAGACATAACTCCTCTTGATTTCTATTTTTGGGGTTACGTGAAAAATGAAGTTTATAAGAAGAAATATGCAAATTTGGAAGAACTGAAAATTGAAATAAGGAGAATAATGGCGTCTATTGATGGAAGGACAATTTTAAAGGCGACGAGGCATGTGCTAAAATGTGTCCGAAAATGCATAGAACAAGATGGTGATGTGTTTGCTCATTTACTGTGACAGTTATATCTAACCAATTAAGTAATATTGTTTTTATTTGGAATTTCATGGCCAACTTGACTGTGAGTAAAAATATCGTTATAACTTTGTTGTTATTAGGTTTAGGCGATTAGTGCATATGAACTTTTTTATTCTTAGGACGATTTGCTAACGTTATGTCGAAAAATATACAGGGTGTTCTATTGAAAAAATATACATTTTTTGGAATAACTCGAAGACGCGATGTTCAATTGTTTTTCTAATTTCACTATCTTAATCAGCAGAAAAAATGCTACTAGTTTGCTAATTTAACCGACCTCATATCTCCAATAATAAGGAAGTTAGCAATGGTGCCGACTTAATCGGAGGCACCCTGTATATATATATATATATATATATATATATATATATATATATATACATATTTACTGTATATATATATATATATATACGACGACGACGATATAATTTATTGGCTTTCAATATCAGCCAAAAACAATAATTAATAGTCCCGAATAACAGTGAGTAACTTACTTGTCATCCAGATCGAAAATATACTGGAACTACTGCATCCACTGCAACTACACTAAAGATGTGCGAATGCGAGTGCGAGTCCGAAAGGTAGTACGAGCAGTGCGATGCCTAATACGAGTGAAAGTGCGACTTTTTTCCGATGTGTTACAAACTAATGCGATTGTTTGCGGGGTATTTGGCGAATAAATTACTCCGTTAAAATGTACCCAAAAATAGTTTTTAATGCATCAGGTTGACTTGCTTTTCCTATACGGCAATTTAAAAGGATTTTTGAAAATAAATCATTTGCAAGCAAATAGTGAACTTTGCGTGATTAAAAAAAAAAGATAATCTGCGAGTTTTAAATATTTAATATGTGCCCAAGATTCTGGAGAAAATGATAAAGGTACATTGTCACAAATTTTATTTAAAATTACCGCATCTGTCACCAGAACCTGACAGTCTTGTCGTATGGGATTTGCAGCCGGCGTACTACCGTTGTTGGAATTAGAACCCATTTTTCCATTTATTTCAAGGGTAAAATGAATTTTTGATAAACCTAAACGATTGCCGGCTTTAAGCGAGATAAACGAAGATATACTTCTATAACATCAATAAATACGGTAGACAGTAAAACACGGGTGAATAAATATCCTGATAATGCTCAGAAAACTGAACTCTTACATCCTCCATTCTCGAATCTCGAGTTGAAAGATTTCTCACGAAATTATATGATTTTGCTCGTCAGCCAGCTGAGCTTCACAAATCGCTTCCAGTAAGGCAAAACATCTGAGCAGATCTTTTAGTCTCGTTCTAGTGATTTATAGCTCCCTAGGTTTTAAAATAAAACATATAAAGTTGAATCATCGTTCCGCTTTATATATTCTTTTGTTGTAGGACTTATATAATGAAATACTGTTTAAATATTTCAATATGGGTATTGGATAGAGATGACACAAGGTATAGCTTTCAGAATTTACTAAGGGTATTTAAAAAAAATCTAGTATCTGTTAGATAATCTCACCTTACTGGGTTAGTGCTGAAGAGTACACAGATAGGCAAAGATTATTTCTCCTGAGAGATGTGCAATTTCATGAAGGGATCTAATCAGATCTTCTGGGGTTATTATTAAGGTATTTAAGATATTTAATCTAGCGAATGATATCGTATTTAGAGCATCGAAAAAAAGTTTTCTATTAAGGAGTAACTCTACATTAATGATTCACACAAATCTAAAGAAGTATCGAGATTTCTAGTTATAGACTTGGACTTTCAGACCGTACCTATACCGTTAAATATTCCCTAGAACTATATTTTTTAGTGTTCGCGATTATTGCTTTGAATTTAAATTGACGGAATCGAATATTTCATTAAGCAGTATTTCGTATTTCGGATCTGAGACATTCTGGACGTTGAAGAAGCCGTCTTGTAATCCTTATAGGATTTTGTCATTAATTGTATTTGTGATACTGTTATGTAAGAAATATTTGCATACATGAGGCGTGTTCGTTATCCATTCGGCACTCTGACAGAACCTCCTTTGTGGAAAATTATTCCGGGTGTGTTGTTGATAGGTGTTATTAAAAATTGAACAGGCCTGCCGAGAACAGTCCGAGGAATCTACAAAGAAGAAAAGTTTTTATTCAAAATAGAGTTAACATAAGCATATCGAACCTCTGTAATTTTAAAAGGGTCATTAAATTTGTTTCCAGCAAATATTTGTGACTCTTTACCATAATACTTAATCAATAAATTTGTATTCCGGGGTACTAGATACGTGTTTGTCGTTTTTTATCGTTCTGTCTTTGCCCTAGTGATTTTTTAAGGAGTTTTTCAAGCGAATATTAAGGTCTGCTACGTATTTCGATATTAATTTTTCCTTGTTGTCTAGAGTTTCAGATGGTCTGCTTGACGTGTGATCAAAGATAAGTTCAAACTGCTAAAACCTTGTGTTTTATTTTTGGTACTATTTATAGATAACGGCGTAAGATAATACATTAAAATATGTTCTGTAATGTTTTAGCTCTAATCATTTCTGACAAGGTTGCATGGATCCTTTCGATGAACCCGTAAGGCTAGGTATAATTTACGCTTACGAAGGTTAATTTTATGTTAAATAGTGAGTTTTCAAATTTCAGCCAATAGTCGCAATGTATACTCCCATTCCGATATGTTGCAAAAAGGTTAATAGAGTATATACTATTGTCGCTCCCTTGTCGCATAAATTCATCTCGAATCCTGATTACGTAATATTTGGTAGGGCATTCGAAGAGTTCAATGTTTATTCTTTTAAATGGGGTTTTTGAAGCCAAGTGCCTTGCCCTTTTTGAACGTTGGCAATCATTAGCGCTGTCTGTACTTTGCCGACTGCTTTTCTAAAGAGACTCGTCATGGATTCACCATACTATTGTCGCAAATATTTTAGCCACGATAGTCTTCGACGTTCAGGTCCTCTCGTGCCTACGATTTTACCGTCTATTATAACTTTGAGAAGTCTATATTTTTGTCATTCTTGAGTACGTTTCTGAAGTACTTTAACTTTCGCTTTTTGAGTGTCAGCATAATATCGAGGCATTTTGGTAGCAGCTAAAAGAAAGTGTTTGGGACAACAAAACCCATTTCTTGAAAAAACTGAATATCTATCAACTATGTCATCCCTCGGTCCACTGCCAATCTGTACTGCATGAAAATCGTCCATAACGATAATGATTTCCGACTTTTTAGTAAGATTGAAGGCGCTTTGGATTTGTTCGTAAAAGGCTTTAAGAGCTGCCTCTGGATCCTCGCTCATAGATGCATATGTCTAAATTTTGCGCCCTTTAATTAATTGTTCAAAATGTTATATTAAGTTTGGCCAATTAAATTTTATCTTATCCGACTAAGTGTCTCAATTGTTCCCCAATACAAAAATGGTTTTGCCTGAATGGTGTTCTGAAATTTGGGGTATTTTGTCGACTCCGCATTCTTACAACAATTTGGCAGACTTTAGTTGGATCTATTTGTCAGCAAATATTAATAATAAGAATTATTTTCTACAACAAATAGGACATAAAACAAGTGTTTGGCTACAATTCCCGTATTAAATGTTATTGGGATAATAAAATATTTTCTATCTTTTACAGATTTGCTACTGAAAACGTTAATGTGTATTACAAATGGACGTTTTCTTCTAAGATGTTATCGATTATTTTATAATACATTTCCTCTAGCTTATTTTGCCATAAATTACCTAATATTTTGTTTATTTGGTGAGATCTGCAAACTTGTATTCCTATATTTGTCGTCTATATCGAAGGCATTACGCTCAGGTTGGCTTTAATCTTCTTTTCATTAGATGCAAAAATGGGGAATTTTGATCGGAAATTTGCCCATCCTTGGAAGTAATTAATTTTTATTGCGGATACGGATACTCTTCTAACTTTAGACCCCATCGCGCAAGTCTACTTCTGGTCTCTTTAATAAAAAATACTTATGTGACTGGTCAGTCAGTGGTCCGTTACAGCTGTGATCTGTCGTCAAAAAAGATAAAGGCGGGAATGCTTTACTGGCCATAAAATCTCTAGTAGGTCTCTTTTAATGGTGGAATACTTAGTTTCTGCAATACAGAGTATTCTGGAAGCAAAAGCTATTGAGAAATCTTTACCGACTGGTCTTTCTGACAGTACCGCGCCTATTATAAAAGCGTTTGCATTTGTGGTAATGAGAAAGACTTTTCAAAATTAGGGTAGATTAGAGCGGGGTCTGAAGTTAGTGATTTCTTTAGTATTTCAAATGCACCACCTTTGGTGGTGAATTTCGAGAGTGAAGTGATGGTGTTGAACTTTTGAATATTAAATGTGTTGTTTTTGAGAGATTTAAAAGACAATTTTCTGCGCAAACCAGAGAACTCCACGTCTATCCGGTTTCGAAATGGGAAGAACTGCAAAGGAAGTGAGAAACATTGTAACAAAAAATGAAATGACACCTATTATCATTGTTACTGTTAAAAAAAAAGTGTTTTTAATATCTCATAATTGGGTTTTGGAAAGAATTCAACAACACATCATGTTAGCTTATGTCGTTTGGTGTAGACTAACGCTTAAACATTTTGCTTTTGTGTTTTTTATACCTAATTTTGTTTATTTCCATTAGTTTCTTTATATGGTCAATGCTAATGAAGATAAAGCCGACATAATTTTTTTGTGGAAAATGTAATCTTAATTACCATTGGGAAGCCAGACTGTTCAGTAAAGCTAGTAACAACTATAGTGTTAAAGATGTTCCCCGATCTGATCGTCCTTCTAAAGATCCTGAAATTCAAGGTATATAGGCATTTACTGTTCAAACGAAGCAATCACTTCGGGTAGTAGTTGCTGATGTGGGTGTCAACACATAAATTGCACTCCTAAAAAGTTCACCTTGTACAAGAACTACATGAACACGACCCAGTTTGTAGATTACAGTTTTGAGGAAAAACGTTACATTTGAATGAAATGGAATCAAATTACTTGTATCGGACTTGTTTTAGTGATGAAGCAACTTTTTTCTGAAAGGCAAAGTCAATAGACATAGTTGTCGTTACTGTAGTAGAATGAAATTCCTCACTGGCCTAAAGAGGTTCATATGTAGCAATTTCAAACACTTAAGGTATGGGCTGGAATTATGTTAAATAAGGTAATTTGTCCAATTTTAGTCAATGAAACTGTTAGAAGAAACTGTTATACCTGCAATCGTAGCAACTATTGACGGTGACGATATGTTTCAGTTTTTTACTAGAATGGAGCGCCGCCGGTACGCTACCTAACCTAACCTAACCTAAAGTTACCCGTCAGAGTGTATATTTATAATTCATTTCCTGAGCTACACTTGATTTCCTTCATGTGGGGTTATTAAAAAGAGCTTGTGTTTCTTACCAAACCTAATAAATCACAACTGCAACAAAAATACTTAGAATGTAGATTTCACTATTGCCAAGAAGTTAACGGCCATCTTCAACATCTTATAAAATAAAACTAATAATAACAGTTTTCACTTTACGACTGAAATTCTTATTTCCAACCTTTCCATCAGACAACTAGTCGAGATAGAGAAACCCGTTTTGCGCAGAAGTATTTGTCTTTTAGGGGTCTCCAAAATAAGATAAAATTCGTTATAGGGTTGCATTTAAAATTCAAAGGTGCAACCTCCTCCCGCCTCCCTTAAAAGGAATGAAGAAAGCTGATTTCTTGATACACATACAACTCCTAAAGTCTAGAATTCTTGTTTTTACTAGTACTAGAGATATTAGCCTATACTAAGACTTTTCGGGTACGCTGTATATATTTTACGTGAATTACCTATACACAAAAGAGATAAGGGTCGATTCAAATATTGACAATGTTTAGTTTGTTAATTTCTGATTGGTTACATTTTCTGAACTGAAATAATTTACTATTTTGGTAGTTTGCCCGGTACTAGATAATTCCATGTAGCAAGGGTTCATTCAAACCAAGAAACGGGTTTTGGGTACCGGATTTTTCTAAATTTATTTAAATGTATTTAGTATTACAAAACATTTACAGCATACATCTGCCATTTATAGACACCAATACCCAGTCATTTACAAAGTAACTGTACAATCTTAATCTACGTGTAGATTCAGTAGACTAAGTCTAAGCCTGAGTTGCGAATAATTTAGTTTCTATGATCTCTTTATACTGCTCCAAACTCAGAGTAGCTAGGTCTATATCACTTGCAAATCTATTGAACAAATGACACATTTTGTAGACATGTGAGTTCTTATATAGATTCGTCCTGGGGAAGTCCAGGTAGAATGAATTTCTATTTCTTGTATGTCCAAGAGTAACCAAGAATGGCAGCTGAGATAATATATCAGTATTATCTACTTGAACTTTCAGCAGTTTGTACAAGTATATCAAACAGATTTTTATTCTTCGATTCTTAAGTGATAACCTAATAAACAGCGACAATAATTGATTGTGACTATATTTAAGAAATATATATATTTAAGAAATTTTCTTTGTATTCTTTCAATGTACTTAATCCAGATTTCGTATTGAAGAGAGCATGTTATGTAACCGTAGTCGAGTTTAGGCAATACAAGGCTATCATAGAGTTTAAGGCATACATTTACATCGATATCTCTTGCTGGGCCTGACAATAAAACCCATTATCTTATTAACATATATTCAGTAAAATTAAGTGTGTTATCTAAATATACACCCAAATCTTTTTGCTTATTACTAGGTTGTCATACATCATTATTGATCTTGTAGTCAGCATGCATAAAATTCTTTTTCAATGAAAATGTCATTTTTGCACACTTTTTTACATTTAATTCAAACCCATTTTCATTACACCAAACACACACATTATCAAAGTCAACTTGCAACCGATCACAATCATCATCTTTTAAAATAATAAATATAAACTGTAACAACACAAATACGCCGTTCAACTACATTACTTCAATATAAAATCTGATTCAGCACACCGCTCTGTCGGAAAATCTAGTCGTGTCCAGCGCAGCAATCACTCACTATAAACAAGTTTTGTACAACGTTTAGTGTAAGCTTTTCTGCTCGGCGGCAGCATTCTCGGGTTTGGATTTGATGCACTTGTGTTCAAATCCCCGTTCAGGCTAATGACTTTTTTTTAATAAAACTTATTATAAATCATAAAAATGCAGATTAGGTTAGGTTAGGATTGGTCAGAAGAAAGCACACAGTAGCGTGCCAACAAAATCCCTAGTGTTTGTGTCGTAACAGTTTATATTTAGTAAAATCGGCTTGGGTACCTTGGAATATTATATATTAAGTTTACTATAATTTATCTTAAAATAACTACGGAACTATTTAAAACCTATTTATATATAAACTATAGAAAAATATTTTGCACTTTCTGTCGATCAAATCGAATATTGAATGTTGGTAATCTCTTGGCCTTTAACGTACAATGCTACCCGATGTGCTATTTACTTGGTAGTATCCGGTTGTTTACGGAAAAGTCAGAGTGGCCATACGCTAGGCTAGATACAAGTAAATATACTACCTGGAAAGTGCCTTTGTAGCTTTTACCAGATCTCGCCTTCGGCTTACCCTAGAAACTGCTATCTCAGCCTGTAAAGTGTCACTTTCCGGTCTTGTATGTAATTAAATGTATATATTCCAAACGGCTATTTCCGGTGAGTGGCATGTTAGACAATTTTTGCAATGAATTATTACACCAATATTTTATTCGACTTTTTTTTCCTGATTTTTGGATTTTTTATTTAAATATACAAAGTGCCAAGACTTTTATCTTTTAAATTTCTTCTCAAGATTCTAGACATATTTTATGTTGTTTATGTATGTCGGATACCTAATTTCAGTACTGTGACCAAACGTCAGAAGGACTCGATTTTTTCATTTTTCAGAAGAATCCTAAGAAAAAAGTGATAATAAAAATAAAATTTTCTACTGAAAAGTAACTTCAGTAAACCCTAAGTATGAGTAAGAAAATGTATATTTTACTTTTAGCAAAACAAAAAACGTAAATAATGATCTTCTAACGAATCCAAAAGGTATTGAAGATTTCTGCAATAAATATTTTGTAACAATAGGGAAAAAATGCCAGAAAAAAAATCCTTTTATACCTTTTGTAATTAAAAATAAATTCTAATTCTTCTATGTATCTAGGAAAACAAACACAGCAACAGCTAAAATAATAAAACAACTTCATATTTACAAAAGTGCTCCACTTGCACATCTAATTAATCTAAATTTTAAATATGATGTGGTGCCTAAAGAATTTAAATTATCAGTTGTTACTCCAATCTATAAACTTGGGGATACCAAAACTTTAAACAATTAGAGACCAATAAGTGTGATATCTAACAAAAATATTCGACAAATGTCTCAAGGGCAGGTTGCTTGGATTTCTGTCAGCAAAAACTTATTGTCTAAAAACTAAATCGATTTTGTATCGAATATGGGTCTTTCGGAGGTGATGTATAAACGGTGTCTAGCTTTACAAGGCATCTGGAACTAGGATATTGTATTGTTCTTAAACCTTACAAAGGCATTCGGCACGATACTCACTCCATCTTACTTCAGGCATTAGAGCCACATGGGTCAGAGATACCGTGTTTTGTCAGTTATTTGACAAATCGCGTCCAACATGTCAGGATAGATAATGCTTTGAACAAGCACAGAACTGTCTGCCATTGTGTTCCACCAGGTTCCGTGTGGCAGGATTAAAGATTTTAATGGAGTATTATAATGTTAAAGTTTTATAATTAATATTTTTTAAAAATTGGTAACGCGCACTCTGTCAACATTATTAAAAATGAATTAAGATTTTATAATTAAAATCAAAGATACTTTGTAGGTGTTCTTTTTCCTATATTCTAGTTTATAATTTTAATCAAATATAATTGTTAGTAATAACCAATTAAATATTTTATCTCACCAACTATAGGACCTCGTATTTTTTGAACCAAAATGCACCAGTGTTGGTTTACTCTTCTTCTGCATTATTATTGCATTTGGTGATGTTAGTCATGTTTTTTATAGTTAATTCTTGAAATAAAATATTTGGTTTTTAAAACACTTAAAAATCTGTTAACAAAATAAATAGTAAACGACTGTACAAAAATAATGCTTAAAATGAATAACAAAGAAAGACTTTAATCTAAAATTAAAATCTAGAAAAAGCGAAAACAAAAGAAAATTAAACCATATATTTAAAATCCCCGACAATATATAAATTACTACCCAAATAATTACTAAGAAACAAATGAAAATTTAATTGATAAGCCTTCAACTTTGTCAACTGTCTGAATATGAAATGTCCCGTAAATAACACCATCAAAAAGAAGAAATTGAGAGCAACCAAACTAATTCTAATTGTGACACAGAATAACCTTCTTCCGTAAAATCGAAATTTAACTTTTTGAAACCTTCAAACCCTGTCCTGTAAGCATTCTATTGGCCGTATAAAATGTGTGCATTCAGTAGCATCTATTTACATTGAAACTCCCTAGGTGTCGCTGAGATTCAGGAAATAATATATCTTTTGTACAATATTATAAAAACTCAAAACTCACAAAAGGAGGCTATATGGAACTAATAAATCTTAAGTGATATATTCAATAGTAACTTGTCATATACTTTTTGGTTAAGTTTATAAGTGTCTGGCCCTTACTTAAAGATGAAGTTTCATAAGATGTTTCTTCTAGTGTTTTGTTTAGATTTAAAACTCTACTTCTAATTTGATTTCTAGGACAAAGCAAAAAGAAAATGAGAAACAGACTGTTAACTTTAAAAGTGATTAAGGTGAATTTAAGTATTGCAATAATATTTTACATGCCGATTTTATAATAATTTATGTGTATATAAACTGAATGAGACAATATCGATTTTAATAAAAATTACCTAAATTAACAATTATAATTTGGATATGGATCAAATGCCTAAATAGGCTACTGAAACCATTGGATATCTCTTGCAAAGTGTTAAAAACTTAAATCATATTTGATACATAACTACTAATTATTATGAATTCACGGTAGAAATAATTAATTAATCAGCAAGAGTATTTAAAAACTGTATAAAATTTATAGAATAGGCACCTGATTATCGTTAAACGGAAGAGAATAAAATTTTTAAAAAAATTAAATTAAACAATTGCCGTATTAAACGTTTTAATTACCTAAATATTTATTTTTCGTTTTCATTATAGTGTACAGTGGAAAGAAATTATCTTAGAAATCCTCGTTTTTCGAAATATTGATTTTATATATATATATGTTACCGTAAATATCCGAAATCAGTAATAACGCGATCTAACTAGTAAAAATGCCAAGTTTCTAAAAGTGTTAGTAATATCTGGTTCTTACTAGTAACATCGCGAAGTGTCTAACGCATTTATTAAAATACCGACAACTAAATAGTGTTGGTTTTTTATTTGTTGTCGTTTTTGATTTCCTAAGCAAACGATACCATGGACACAATCTAATCCTACGACTATTTTTTAATATACAAGGTGTTAAAATTTGCCCAAACCCCATAAACAAAATATGGAAAAAACGGTATGACCCCAAATTAGTATTTTCAACATATTTAACGTACAGTACTCCTCAAAATAGAAAAAAAGTTTTATGTGAAAATAGGCCTGCAAGTGCTGTACTTTCGAGAGACAGGGTGTTGTATTGTAAAGGGTGTTCGCCCTTTATCTCGGAACTGAAGGGTTTTTGGTCCTATATTCATATAAAACTTTTTTCTTATTTTGGGACGTACTATTATATGTTAAATATGTAGTGTGTAAATGGTGTCATCCTATCTGCCCTGTGTATTTCATATGAGGTTTAGGCACACTTTAACACCCTATATATTAAAAACTATTCGTAGGATTAGATTGTGCCCATGGTATCTTTTGCTCAAGAGGTCAAGAACTACAACATATAAAAAATTCACCCAATTTCACCGAAACCGATTTTACCTTTACCAACAGTCATATTAGATATTAAGAATCCGATATTACTAACACTCTTAGAAACTTCGCGTTTTTACTAGTTAGATCGCGATAGGACGGATTTCGGCCTTTTACGATAACATTCGAGGGTGGCAAATTAAAATTATTTTGCTCCAGAAATTTTATTATTAACAAAGCCTCATGAAGTACAATAGCGTACCCAGTTTTTTTATCATGTTTATTTTAAGCCTTATTTATAAAGCGTAAAAAATGGTTGAGGGTTAGTAAACGATGAATATTTATTTATTAATAAAAATAAAATATTATCGTTTGCATCCAAATTACTAAATAATGGGATTTTTCCTCTTCGGTGAAAAATTTACGAGCTTGAAAATTGTGAATTAAAATTATGTTTAATATTTATTCATATATCATATCATAACATAAAAAAACTAGGACCATAAAACCATACAGATTGACAAACAAAAATCTTTTTTGGCTTTTTCCCAACTGAATAAAAATATTTAACTTTAAATTAATTGACGCAAATATTTAATAAAATTACATACCTCAACATGTAGACTAATCTGTCTACGGAATGTTTCGATACATAATATAAACAATATTATTTAAACAAGCATAAGAAATTAAGTCATTTAAATTAAGTTTTTATAGACACATACTAATTCTACAAATACTTTCATCCTATCGCGACTCATCAGTGCGCCGATCGTAAGAGAGAAACGTTAAATAATAGAAAAGAATTGATTTGAGAATTTTAAAATGTGTCAGTTTGTTTGACATGTAACCTTCATTTTCTTATGCTTGTTTAAACATTATTGTTTATATTATGTATCGAAACATTCCCTAGACAAACTAGTCTACATATTGAGGTATATAACTTTATTAAATATTTGCTTCAATTAATTTAAAGTTTAAAATATTTTTATTCAGTTGCAAAAAAGCCAAAAAAGATTTTTGTTTGTCAATCTAAACGCAACAAATAATCTCAACACATTTAAAAAAAACCATACAGACTTGCACAAAAATTTAGCCTGTAGTAAACAACGTAAGGTAGGATAGTCAAAATAAAATTTTCAAAAATTTGTCTCGGGACTTTTAAATTGCTTAAATTTTCCAACTCATTTTTATACTGGACCAAGTATGAAAAATCTCAGAGGGAGGTTTTTCGTCCCAATCTTACCTATATTACTATAACATTTCTATTAAAGTTTTTTCATCGAAGGTAACCGAGCGGATCAAAAAATGGTGTTAACTCTGACAAGAGGTTCCGTTTTGTAAGGAGCTATTAAAAAATTGGCTGCAAATATGAAACAGTCCGTGACGATATTCCACTGCAACCCTAGAACATTTACGGCGTGTTTTCGGGTTCGAAATGAAATGAGCAAGAATGAGTTGATAAGTACTCACAGTTCAGGTGGCTAATAGGGTGCTTAAGTGTGCTAATAAGAGCATGATTGCGGTGCGAGTAGGAAGGGCGAGTGAGAATGCAATTATGATACAAGAGGAGTGCGAAGAATTTTCGACGTGTTAACAAAATAATGCGGTTGTCTGCAGGGTAGTTGGCGAAAAAATTGCTATTAAAATATCCTCAAAATTAGTGTTTAATGCATCAGGTTCATTTGCATTTCTCTGAATACTACCATCTAAAAAAAATGAATATAAGCCATTCCCATTAAAAATGTCAATTTTGACTGATTTTTAAAAATGTTTATCTGCGAGTTGTACATTTTTAATATGCGCCCAAGAATCGGTAAAATTGATATTGGAGGCAAATTGTCATACATTTACATATTTAAATTTTTTTTTTAGTTTTTTTGTAAACCTAAACGATTAGATGCTTTAAGCGAGATAAAAGATGACATACTTCCGGAATCCAAAAGACACCTAAATGTTTGAGGCATGCCTTTATATCTATGACATTAATAAGTTCAGCAGACACTAAAACATTTTCGCTCCTTACACCTGCGGCAAACAAAGTGCTGTTAAACAACTTTGGAGCCTTGGTTCAGGATTTTGCGAACTACCATAACTCGATAGAAATCAGAAAGTGAATACATAGGAACTTCTTGCGATAATTATGTGTATGGTGGCGTTTATTACATTTTTACAAGTGGATAAAGATTGAAAAGACCTGTACACGATATAATACCCAAGCAATTAAAACGCAAGCGTTTACAAAAATTAAAACGTTTAAGAGGTCTTTTACTTTGAAATTTGACGCACGAATATAAAGCGATTATGTTTGTACAAGTGGTACGTTAAAGAAGAACTTGTGTGAAGCAATACGTCAGCAGTGATCCTTTGAGGAATCTAGATATAATATTAACCGTGCCACATGCGAGACAAAAATAATGGATGACATATTTATTATATGGCAAAATGGTCATACAGAGCTCAAAAATTTTCTGACTCATGTAAATACAATGCACTCCGGAATACAATTTATTCTAGAGTGAAAGGAAAACAACAAACTTCCTTTTTTAGATGTTCTGGTCACAAAACTGAATAACGGACATTTCGAATACACCGTGTATAGAAAACCAACACATATCGACCGATACTTAAATGCAAAATTACATCATCACCCAGCACAAATTGAAGCTGTGGCCAATACTCTAATATCAAACAAAAAAACAAACTTAATATAATATCTAGTGGTTTGAAGAAAAATAGCTACACAAATTGCACCATAGAGAATGCTATTAAACAATGAAACAAAGAACACCAAAAATTATGAACCGGGATGGCAGTCTTACCATATGTGAAGGGAACAACAGACAGAATCGGAAGAATTCTTAGGAGACACAATATACTATCAGTACACAAGCCACTTACAACAACGAGTAAACTACTTGGAAACACAAAAGACAAAATCAAATTGGAAAACCACAGAGTATAGAGCATACCGTGCCAGGACTGTGAAAAGCTGTACTAACAGACGAATATCAGCAAAAATAAGAGAGCATAAACTCAAACCTACTGTTTGCCCCATCCAGAGTTACCGAAAGAAATCATTATTATGTATTTATAAAGCACACCCAATTTTAATTTGTACTTCTAGCTGAATGCACGGGTCTAGTATTATAATACTAATATAAGAGATTTAACCTACAAGACGAAAATCTCAAACGTATTATCTAAACAATAGACAAATTTGCTTTACCTGGAATCCTTCCTTTTATTAGGAATAGTGAAGTGTGACCCAATTTAGTTCCGCACATAGTCATTTAGTAATACATGTACATATACTGTCTTTCCAAACATTTTTATTGAACGCCACTTTGTTCCACCAAATTGGATTCGTATCAGTAATATAATTAACCAGTTTTTATGCCTACACTTCATTTTTAAGCATATTTTAAAATAACTTGAATAAATAGTTTTAACACTGAAAACAAGTCATCCCCATGTGAACCTTATTTTTATTAATCGTGTAAGTAGTTTTTTAGCTATGCCGCGACAAATGAACAGACGGAATTGTGAATACATGTTATCTGGCATCAAGGGGCGCTAAAACGTGAAGATATGAAAAACCTTGAGGAATGTTTTTTCCACGATTGCAAAGATTTTATTTGGCTGTCGTTTTTCCCGCTATCTTCAATTTGTAGTACAATTTTACCAGTTTATTGCTATATCACATTTAATTCTTTCATATTATTTGAAACCAATCTAATAAGTGATTTTTTTAAGCAGATTTTTTAAATAATTTATCAAGTCGTCATTTTCTTTCGACATATTGGATTCGCACAAAAATTTTACCAGTTGATTCTAACGTAATCCTTGATTTTTTATTTCAGGTAAATTGGATAAGTAGTCTTTTAAAAGTAATTTTTTGTAACATTCCACTAGGCTGTCATTTTGTTCCGCCATATTCGATTTTTATCCAAAATAGTACCAGATCATCCCCATATGACCCTTAATTTTTGACTAAAATTTAAAGTCAAGCAAAAAGTCAACTGTTTTTAGCTATGCCGCGAGGAGACAGACAGACGGACAAGCCAACGGAATTGAAAAGATGTTTATTGGCATCCCAGGTCCCTAAAGGTGAAGCTCTGTAAAAACCTGGGAGGGTGATTTTTTCAGAATTGCAATATTTCCCTTTTACCAGAGAAATAAAATGTAGTAGCTATAAGAAATAAAATAACAGTATATTTGTAGGGACGTAGTTATTTTATAGGTATATTTAGCATTTAGAAACATTTTACCTAGCTGTTTACGCTGTACTCCCAGTTCAAACAAAGTTAACTAACGAGAGCTCTTTTAGTTAATTAGTCTAAACAAAACAGATAAAAGAGCGGAAATTAAATGAAACCGCCACACAAATGTGCAATGGCCCCAGTTCATTTAAAAAAGAACGAAATACCCTTTATTTCCCACATCCCCTATTTATCAGCTAAATGCCGTTCTACATTTAAATACAAACTTTTTTTTCATTTATCTTTATGTTATTCCAGTGCATTCAAAAACAACTTTTTAACTAATGTTAGTAAGAATTTTTATGATGCAAGTGATTTTTTGATGTTTATAGTATTGAGATTTAAAGTCAATTATTTTCGATAACGAGGAGAAATAGTGATTTGAAATTTTAGCCACATAAACAACGATCTAGGTATTTCATTATGTATGAAAAAATGTACAGAATTAAATTTATCAAATTAGTAAGCCTTTTAGTTAAGCTCTTATAGAACAAAACAGGCGTGGCCATCTAAAAATTTGACTAAGACCAGCAAGACTGCTTAAATTGTATTAGAATAATAATATACACTTTCTGTCAATAATACCTGATTTTTGACTACGTGGGAACTGCAAATTACTTTTTTATACTGCCTGCAATATCATTTTATTATTTTCAGAAACTTAACTTGATTATATAATGCTTTTTGATAATTTACTTACTTTATATACATCTCCGACATCTTTAACATCGGAAAGAATATACATTTTCCACATCCAAAACTTTCATTTATCAATATCTTTAAGCTCAGATCAAATCCGTATATATACCAAGGAATTTATTTATTTATTTTTATCAGTACCAAAAATTTAAAAGAAATGAATTCCTACGAATTGTTTTGTATGCTTTTCGTACAGGTAATGGAGGATTATGTAAACTTAATACTGTACAGGGTTTATCGAACAATTGTTATCGTTTAAATTAAAAACCTTGTGTATTATTTGTCCTTCAAATGGGTCTCCTCCAATTGATTTCAAATAAGGTAGGTTTGATACTTTTACCTTTAGAAACACACGAGCAATTTTAGAAAAGAAAAACCCTGATGTAAGAAGCACTACATTTTGTGTACTTAACTATATACTCCAGGGATCCCCGGAATACAGAGGCTAATTAATTATAATTTTGTT
Source organism: Kuschelorhynchus macadamiae (assembly GCA_030620095.1). Lineage (NCBI taxonomy): Eukaryota > Metazoa > Arthropoda > Insecta > Coleoptera > Curculionidae > Kuschelorhynchus > Kuschelorhynchus macadamiae. The sequence goes on from JAUTXW010001307.1 coordinate 206,777, forward strand.
CTATAAGTATCTATATAGCATCTGCTTATAAACTAGTAATAATTAGTCTTAGAAATATCGGAAATATTTCACAGAATAACCTAACATTTGGTTTCTGATGTATGAATACTGATAGTGTGTTCTGTACTACGAAGTACTATCCAGTGAGCAACGTTGTTGCATATACCGACTAGTACTGTCTGCTAAAATTCTGGAATAATTTTAGGATTAGAAACAATTTTTCAAAAAGTTGTGTAAAAGTGATCAACTTTATAAAATCCGGACTGCTGAATTAACATGCTAATCATATGGGTATTATCCACAGTCAGCTGTTACTTCACACAGCGGTCCGCTGGCATTTTCGAAGTAAAAATTACTAGGCTGTCAAGCAACAGTAACTATTTTTCAATGCGAAATCAAATCTCTCCCCCCCCCCCCAGACCGGTGAAATATGGGTATTTATGTTCTTCTCATACCATTTACAATAAAACATATTAACGAATTTTTTTTTAATTAACCCCTCCCCACAAAGGTTTCCTAAAATCGCCTTTGAGGCTAATGTGGTATTAATTGGTGCCGCGTCCAAATATGGTCATATACTAGTCTTATTATTTTCCGTTTATTTCTTCATTGACAATTAGGTAGGCACCAACCTATATATAGCAGATCTAGGCTAGAGTATAAATTTAATAAATAAGAAAAAAATGTTAGTAAAACGCTCTAGTCAGCCAATTTGGTTTTTTAATATTTTAATGTATCTTGCCTCAAGAGGAAAATAAAATAGATACCAAAGTGAAAGCCACATACACAACTAAAAAAGTATATTGTTCAGCAAGAACCACGATGGGGCCTGTCGAGTTATAAAAGAAATTGCAAATGATATTTTAAAATATTCACATTTCGTCACCACATTTAAACATGTAACACGGAGTGACAATTACTAATATAATATATTAAATATCATTAGTCATGACTAATATTAAGAACTAACAAATTAATTTAAAAATAAGTAGTATCATTTTATAATAATTACAATTAATACCTGAAAAATTGTAGTATTCAATTAAGAAAAATTCCGGGGATAGGGCCACATCGCGACTGCCGGTGTTGGGTGATATGAGCTACGACAAACGTTATAGTATGAGGATGTGAGATAATGGAATCGGCTGGCCGAGCCACCGTCTATAATAAATATATTAGAATATCTGTGGACGGTGGGCCACGGACTGCTGTTAATGGCGTTATTTGTATGTTAGTCAAGCAACGATAATAGGGATACCTACCTATTTTGGTATATGCCCAGGAATTAATAAACTTCTTTTTTGTTACAATACGATGCAGCATTCAAGATATAAGTTATTATAATTTTAAACTTATGTTTAGGGATATTGGTTCAAATTTGAACCAAATTTTTTTGCTGAGTGCATTTCAAAAAGTTCGCATCGTATTTGAAAAAATATGATGTATTTTTAAAGTCTCAAAAAAATAGTCTTGTAAAAAGTTTCAGCATGACAAATAGTTGTATAACTTTAGAAAATGTATATTTTTTATACAAGGTGTCCCAGTAGGGTGTTCTCAGTTATGGTGATAATGATTAGAGATAGAGAAAAAGTTTAAATATAGAAGACACAAAGTCTCGGTCTCATTCAAAAAGAATGCGGTTACACGTGTTTCGCCTTTTCAGGCATCATCAGACCTACAATTAATATAACAATCAAGAACTATCACTATAAATATTCAAAATTCAAACAAACCCTCGACATTAAATAAAATCACAAGAACAAATCAAACAACTATAACGTCACATGTTAAAATACACACTGAGATGAGGTTAAGAAACTAAGGTATTGACACCCGCAGATAAAAGTTGAATCAAATAAAAGACAAAAAATATAAAAAAAGTTTATTAATATGCCCAGGAATCGAACCCGAGACTCCGGCGTGAGAGGCCGAGATACTGACCACCACTCTACCACCAAGCCCAATAAGAGTTCTGTAGATTATCTTCCTGCCGATTATTGTTAGTACCAAGATTGTTAAAAATGAGTTGAGGCTCGAAGTTGAAGACATCGTTAACACAATGTAAAACTGGGCTTCTCTTAGCCCTTGTAATTTCTATCTTTTCTAGCAAATCAGGTTTTTTACTCTTTGGACACTCGTGTAGTATCTTAACATTGTTTGGTATAGAAAAATGGTGTTCAGTTGTTAGCAAGTGGTTAGCAAAAGCTGACTTTGTCTCGGTGATATCAGTGTTTTTATATTTATCGAAAAGGCTGAGATGTTCCCGGACCCTAGTGGAAATCCTTCTCCCTGATTGTCCAACATATACAGCAGAACAATCTCCACAGCCCAACGAGTAAACCTCTAAGAAAGGTAATCTACCCTCATTCTCCATCTCTAGAGTAAAATCTATTTTGTTATGAAGGGAGTTAACAAAATTTAAAAAATCCGTCAACTCCTGATTGTTTCCTTTCCACACGATACATACATCAACTACGTACCTCTTGTAAGCTAGTAGATGGTTAGCAAAACGGCTTTTCATGATCTTTGTCTCCAAATCAGTCATAAAAATCTCAATAAGAGAAGATGAAAGGCATGAACCCATCGCTAGACTCGTTAACTGTCTAAAAAATAAGCCATTAAATTTTTAAAAATTTTGGTCCAGTACAGTGGAGAGCAGAGAAACAAGATTCTCCCTTACTCGTGCTGGTAGAGCAGTTTTGTGTAGTAAACTCTTTACCAAGTTAACGCATTCGTTGGGGGGTATGCTGGAGAACAAATTCTTTACATCTAAGGAAATTAATATTGCATAATGCGGAATGTCAACATTTTTGAGGTACTGCGCCAAATCTACCGAATTTTTTGTGGAATAAGCATTCTGTAAACCCATAACCTCCCTCAAAACTTTATTTAGCCATGAAGACAAACGGTAACAGGGTGAGTCAACAAACAAGACCACGAGTCTGATAGGGTTTCCCTCTTTGTGTACCTTAGGTAAACCGTAGAGCAAAGGTGTTTTAGGATTCATAGGATACAAATTATATTTCGAGGTTTTAAAATATTCTGGAGTTACCAACGTTTGATCAAGAACACCTTTAACCTACACAAAGAAAGAATTTATGGGGTCCCTATTGATACTCTGGAACTCACCAGAGTCCAGGAAAGCTACAACCTTCTTCACGTAATCAGCCCTTTTCATAACCACTAAACAAGAGCCTTTATCTGCTTTGGTGACGGAATTTTATTTTATTCTTCAATGAATCATGATCAGTTTTTCTAAAATTACACTGTTTTTTGTTAAAGAAGCCGGAATTTAAAAAATTAATAAGTTTTGCTCTTAGAATATTCTTGTTAGGCTATGTCAGTACTCTGAATAATGTTCTTAGCCTTAACCTCAAGTGTCTCTTTTGTTCTCGAATCTATATCATGCGATAGATTGTATTTTGGGTTGTGGTTTAATAATTTTTCTTCTTGCGAAGTAAAAACAACATCTGTTAAGTTTAAAAAACTTGCATGAAAATTTAAATGGGGATTTGCAAGATTTGGCCTATATTCGTTAATATTATTTGACTGTAAAAAGGATCTTTGATTGTATTTAAGTTTATGAATTTTCTTACCCAATCTGCGAAAAGTGGCACTACCAAACGATTCAACGTCATCTCTAAACATCGAATCCAGAACTATAAACTCTAAAAAATGATACATAGATGTTAAAGTAAAAAATTCTTCTTTCTAGTTTAGTCATTTGAAACCAGGTCTCTTGGACGCTTTCTTTAAGTTTAATTGTTTTCTAGATATTGACATTTGAAAACTGGGATTTTCAATTTTGAACAGCGGCAGTATCTAAACAGTTTAAATTAGAACAAAACGTTTGGCACTTTCCTGATTTAGTTTTTAATAGTCTACCATCAATTTTTTCTCTATATCTAACCGGTACCAACATATCAACCGAGAACACACTATGGGGACGCCTTATGTATATTACAAGTATTTTTCATATTTTATTAACTCTAGGTAATCTATTTGCAGTAAACACAATTATTTAACTGTTCAAATATCTTTTTTAATAATAGGAAATAAATCAGCACACAATTTAATGCTTAAACGGTAACGAACTAAAAATTCACTTAATAATTTTTTAAATTTTTTTTATACAGCTTTTCGTGGGGGTCACTTCAGAATGGCTTCCTTTTTACCTTTTTTTTCGCCAGTTCATTTAAATGTTTCATTCTTATAAATAACCTTTGTCTTAAGAAGAACACTCTGGCGGCATCTTATGTTGTTGTGTCTATTTCAAATTATTTTCAATAGTTTTTCGGTTATTTTGGTTCCCTTCCTTATTAATCGTTATTAATTCCTTATTAATACTAATTATTAATTAATTGACAATAAAATGTCTTAAAACTTTTACTTGAGGAGTAAAAAAATACTCAGGAAAATACAACTGACAACTATCGCAACTAAAACGTCAAGATTGTCAGATCGAGTCGCCAGTCGACGTCACGACCTCCGCCTCACCCGTGCGTCCCCCTCGCCCGATAGCTGCTTAGTGATGTAACCTAATAAAGTTAATGGACCTTGTTGGACAAGTATAGGAGCGGTATCAGAATCAGAATGGCATAAACAACCATGAATTCAAAATCTTGGTCGTGGGCTTTAGGATTATATCCAATTATTAAAACCTGCATCAAATATTTTACGCATTTAAAAATTAATTTTTGCTCTTGTTTTAGACACTGACTATGATAAATCATGACTTATCAGCCACAAAAAAAAGTTACCGTGTAATCTAATATTGCAGATGATGGTGTTTAAAAACGGCCATATTTATACATTTGGGTGAAATATCATAATAATCATTTTCATTTTTCAGATCCCATCTATGAAAAAAATACAGAAATAGATTAAACCTAGACTCGGAACCTTATCTGAGACTTCAATTGTGGTCTTTTAATCAAAATATAAAATCTATTTTTAGTTGCTAAAAAACAACACTAGGTAGGAATATATATTTATGATAGATATTATTTCTATGATTTTATAAAGTTTATAATATGTTAAATATAAAATTAGATTTTCACATCCCTCGTAAGACGAAAGTAAAAAATCACCTTCCGATATTTTTTCAGATTTTTGCGTTTCGGGGTCCCTAGATGCTGAATATACGTTTTATCAATTCCGTCTTGCTGTCTTTTTGCTGCTCAAAAATTACTTATTTTACTATAACGATATCCTTTGGCTTAGTTTTTCTCATAAGGCTTTTTAACGTATTTCCAGATTTAAAAGCGGTTTTGATGTTAAAATCCATGGCTATTCTTCGAATCTTTCAGATGTTCTCTTAATATAGGGTATTGTGAGAAATGGCGATGTTTCTTGTAGTTCGGAGTATGTCCTAGTTGGTTGTTGATTATTTTGTAAATTTGATATTGTATTACTTATTAATCATTCAAAGTAACCATCCTGCAGTTGATCATTTTTATGTTTTCAATTCCGCCCTCAAGGTCTATCGTATTATTACAAGTTGTTACAACTCTATTGTGAGCCTTCTTATGATGCCCTCTTTTGTTGCTGGAGAATAGTTAGAAGCCAGGTTGAGATTTTTTTACAGTGTGCGTGGATCTTTGGTATACTGGAGTTCTGATGCCTTCTGGAGTACGCTTAATGAGAACGTCTAGAAAAGGCAAAAAATAATATTTCTCTTTCTCCATTGTAAACTTAATACATGTTCTGCTATTTACCTGACTTAAAAATTCTGTCAAATTATTGTCGTTTGCGGTCCAAATAATAAATGTATGATCCAGGTACCCAAGCCAGAATTTACACTTAACTTAAGCAGTATTTATTGCGTGCTCTTCGAATCACTTCATAAAAATATTAGCTACCATCGCGCACCGGTGAGAGGATCACGCTATCGGAAAACTTGTGAATAAAACCTACCTGTTGCTTGAAATTAGGAGTTACGGAAACGGCACCCATCACACCATCCAGAGGCAATGTCGTTCGTTCAAAGAATGTTTCGTCTTCCCTCAACTTTTGTCTGATTATGTCTAATGATACATCAAAACAAAAAAAATCTGTCGTCTTGCCCTAATGTGATTCCCTTAAAGATATTAATAAAATGGTTTGAATTTTGAACAAATGAATTCGTCTTACCTTGTAACACATATTTGACCAAAGCACTTGTTGGTGAGTCCCTGGAGCTAGTAATTAGTTTTAGAGGCATGTTCGGTTTGTGGGTCTTTGGCAAACCATAACGATGGGGTGGCTTGCTGGAATGTGGCGTTAACTTGCTACGTATCCTGTCTGAGATGTATGCACTATATTTCTTCGATGTTCTGTATACCTTGCTCTTTAGTTGTATTCTGTAGTTTTCATGAATGTATGTATCCATTGTTTGTTACTACTTACAGGCCAAACGGCTGGACCTGAAATAGTATTTTTGTCTAACATAAAAAGAACAATATTACGATAACTCAACGTGATATGTATCAAATTAAGGAACTTTTTAAGGCAATGCTAAATATTTTAGTATACATGGTGTCCTAAATATTGGTAATTATTAAATAAAAATTAACCTAATAGAACACAAACGACTGAACTGATTTTAATAAGTGAGAGTCAAAAGATTCGTCCTATTCTCGCGAGTATTACCAACTAAGCATACATTTAATAGAATTTTAATATGGTGGAAGTAAGGGGCTATTTTATGCAGCATTAAAAAATTTTCAACTCCACCACTGGTATCAAATTGAGAAGTTCTTTTAGACGATTTTTTTATATATGCATATACAGTGACCGGCAAAGAGTTTGCAATAAATAGGAATTTCTTTTATTATTGATTTCTCAGAAAATTGTATTCTTAATAAAAGTTGGTGCTAAAAAAAAACTAATTTTGACTGTGTCAATCTCATTATTTCAGAATGTTCAAAAAAATTAAAAATTAGACTTCAAGATTCGTGAAATTAAAAAAAAATCACTACAGCCGAGTTATAGGACATAGAAAGTTATAAATAAAAGTTACGTAAAGTTTTTCTATATCTAGTTTAGTTGACGAGAAAATTAGACTCAAAAATTGAAAAAGTGAGCATTATCCGATTTTAGGGTTCAAATTTTCTCTTTATCTACAAGAGATATTAAAAAACTTTACTTAACTTTTATTTAAAACTTTTTGTTTCCTGCAACTTCGCTGTAGTGAATTTTTTATTTTTTAAATTTCACCACGAATCTTGAAGTCTACTTTTGAAACACCCTGTACATCCCACCTGAGATTTGAGGCAATCAAAATAAGTTTTTCTTTAAGCACCAACTTTTATCAGGAATAAAATTTTCTGAGAAATCAATAATACAAAAATTTCTCCTTTGTTGCAAACACTTTGTCGGTCGGTGTATACTATAAAGGGTGATCGAAATACATAAACAGTAATTTTTTGTTTTTTTTTTTTCAATTATTTGTATTATCTATTTAAATATTGTCATCTGGAAACTCGGTTAATTAAAGAGATACAATAAATATTTTACATGACGGACATCCCAAGATATGATGACCTAGTAGGTGGATCTGAAGAATGAGGGGCGGCTCGTGGTCACAAGCTTTGAGGAGGCTAAACTAAAAAATGTTAAAATAGCACCTCAGTCGAAAATTTTGCGCTCGTCTAACAATATACCTTTGTAAGAATAAAATAACTCATTATGTTTTTCTAAATTATTTTTAAGTATCACCTACTTCTAAAATGAACAGTCACCATAAAAAAATAAAAAAAATAAAAAATATAATAAATAATAAAAAATAATAAAAATAAAAAAACAGCGAGGTTAATAGGGTCAACTCTTGTTAGTCAATAAATTATACTTTGAGGGTGCAACGCAAAAAAGTTGGTTAACTAACTATCAAATTATCCAAAGAAATATAAAGTATGTTTAACTGTCCAGCAAGAACCAGCAGGGAGGTGAGAGTAATATCTTGCCAGGAGAGGAGAAGTAAGAAAGGATATCTGGATAAAGGAATTATAACAGCGATAATGGTATGAAAATAACTAAAAGCATAAAAAAATAAAATAAAATAAATATCAAATTCTAAAACTGAAAACTTAAATACCTATTTCTAGATTCCTTGGCCAAATCTTTCGTAAGGGTCAATATTGTAGATATACCTAATTAGGACATCAATTTTACTAAGCAATAAATAGACTAAAAGTATTAAAAAAAAAATAAATATCAAATTTTAAATAACGACCTAAAAGGAAAATACGTGTCAAACTAAAATACCTATTTCTAGATTCTTAGGCCTCATTTTTGTAAGGGTTAGTATTGTAGATATACCTAAATAGGATATCAGTTTTAATAAGCAATATAAAATGATTAAAACAAATATAAACAAAATATAAAATTCTAAATAATATCTGCTAAAATAGGAGTCAAACTTAAATACCTATATCAGATTTTTAGCAAAATCTTTGGTTTGATTTAATAAACAATAAAAAACATAAAAGATATTAAAAAAATATTACGTGAAAAAATTTGCGTGTATTTACTCTGCTTTATATATAAGAGATATTCGCCGATTTTTTGAATTTGCAAAATCATTTATCACGTTTTCGTAAAACTGTTGATCCATGCACATTTTTTTAACTAAGTCTTTTTCAATTGAAATTAGTGAAACATTGCTTAATCGGCTTTGATTCATTGTATTGCGACTGTAGTTTTTAATTCGCTTTAGTGCAGAAACATTTCTTTTGACTGATGCAGACGATACAGGCACAGTAACAACAAAACTAACAAATTTATATAATTCCGGCATACAACGGTGCAAATTGTTTGTAAACATAAATTTTAATAGATCAAAAGGAGTTTTAGATTTTTAAACATTTGAGGGTCACTGTACATCACACTTAATACATTTTTCAGTTGGATTTGGTCAAAAAATGGATATTGCACCAACAAATCGTCCAACAAAGTTTGAGGAAAATCCTTAGAACACATAGTAAATTTTTCGAATGTCAAAAGATCAAAAAATTTTAATTTCTGCAAATCAACAAATCTAAAATCAATTTGTACTATAATGGTATATTTCCGTAAAAATTTGTTTGTACGATTGTTTCAAGTCGGGCAAGTCAAGATTCGATTTTCGTTTTTTTTTGTAATGGTTCAAAATTTGACACGGTCGATTAGTAAATATTATCAAAATACTGATCAGTATTTCGATAATTTTGGAGCGTTTGTTGCAAATTAGTTAGTCGTTGTTTTGAATATGAAATATCTGTTAACTTATTTTCAAGAATTGAGAAAAACACATCGGTTTGTTCAAAAATTAATTTAAATGTTTCAAATATAAAACAAAACTTTGATTCATTTAAATATTTTTTTAAACCAACCGACTGATAGAGTGGGCGTCATTTTTAAATTCGTCCTTATTAATTATAAAATCGAAAACTGCAATTAATTTGTCTCTGTATGTGGAAACTGTAAACACTGACTTAGACGTGAAATTCCAACGAGTAGCAACGAGTGTAGGCGTTCGTTTACCGCATGTCTCATTTAATACATTTGTCCGCTTAGTAGATTGAGAAAAAAAACTTGCAAAGCCAGATAAACTAGAAAAAAATACGCGACAGTCTTTAATAAAGTTACAAGCTTTGCTCAAAACCAAATTTAGTGAGTGAGCATGACAATGCATAAAAAGTGCGTGGAGTGCGATTGACTTAATTTTACTTTGTAAGCCGTTTAAATGTGCAACTAATTTAGGTCTAAAGTCATAATTATTACATTCATTTATTAGAAAATTAAACAAATCTTTCGCTGTCCTGCCAGCCGAAACATCATAAAACCCCAAAAATCTTTCAACGACCTCAGCATCTTTAACATACCTAAACACAATAGATAGTTGAGAAGCACAAGAAATGTCTGTTGTCTCATCAATCTGCCACGCAAAAACTTTTGTACTTTGAATTTCCCTATTAATGCGTTCTTTTAGTATAAATGATACACAATCTATTAAATCATTTTGAATGGTTTTTGATGTGCCAGCAAAAACGTTGCTACTTAAAAAGTTATTTATGCTTGTATCGTATTTACCAAACAACGTTAGCAATTCCTTGTAATTGCCGCGATTAGATGATTGATTGGTTTCATCATGCCAACGAAATGCGAATTCTTGCGATGACAAAAAAATTATTATATGCACAAGCTTTTTTAAATTAGAACGATTTTCTCTAACTTGATTATTATATAAAATGATTTGCTCTTTTTTGGCGCTATCGAAGGCAGTTGCAATATTTTGCTTACCAAACAGATTAAATTTACAGGACGACGCAATATGTTCCTTTGATTTAAAATGTCATTCGATCGAACGTTGTAAATTTTTCAAATCAGCGTATCCCGTCTTGGACCAGGATGTAGATTCGGTCGGTTTTGAAAATAATAAACAGTACCAACAGAATAATTTTTCCCATTTACGTGAGCCCGTGTAACCATATCCTTTTCTGATACCATTCTGCATTGAAACCACGATTTTGACGACTATCTGATGATTTTAAACAAATTAAATTTGGCCGGGGTATTAGTAAAGTTTTAATAACGTACAACTTGGTTTCAATACTTACCGCACCAAAACTATTATTTAAAACCCAGTCTACAATATCCTCACCCACGATCCTGTCATTGTTTGATTTCTTGTAGTTTATCCATTATCCATCACTAACAACACAAAACACAACACTAATGTCACTTCCACTTATAATATAGCAACATACAAATATATAACCGGAAAAGTGAAATCAAAACAAACATCAAATCGACTTAAGTTAGACATGCGTTACGCCGGGGTTGCCATAATTATATTAAAACACTCGTTATGGTAGATGAGTTTCTCATTTAATGGTACACAATACATTTCGACCTAATGACAAAGACCAGTTTTTTGGTATTAGTAAAATTTAAAGGCAAGTTTATATAGATATAAAAATTATTACACAATTTTTTTTAAATCAAAGTAATGCGAATTAATAATTTTTATTTTTAATAATTGAGGTCTGCCATTCTAAAATCTGAAATTGCTATTTTTTTTTTAATTTCACAGAAGAGTATTTCTTCATGAGTTTTTAACTAGATCTTGATATTTTCCACTTTCTATACTGAATGATTTACAGTAACAGAGACATGTCACTTTTTACTACATACACAAATTTTACAAAGCTGAAGGTTGTTACTACTATAGTGGAAACCCAGACTTGCCACTGGAAAAGCAGTTGCAGTTAAGTATTTTTTTTTCTCAAGCACTATTCATTTTCACCGGACTTATCGACCTTACACCACACTATGTGCTCTGAAATATAATAAATAAACGTTACTAGTAGCAACAGTGTAACTTCCATTTCCAATCAACGATGGGCGACCTGCCGAGGTTCCGAAAAGATGACACGACCGTAGCTAATGAGGGTCATGAGGCTAGCCTCAAAGCTGCAGTTAAATCATATTTAGATATGATATAAATAAATACGTCTGTCTGAGCGCGTTTTACAAATCACACGGCGTTAGCGTAGAGATTTCAAGAATCGCGGAGCTATAGCCTCTGGTACGTTTGTTAAGGTTAATCGTTGTAGTCTTGTAGTGCAACGTGCTAAAGTGGCTGACTGGACATATTTAATAGACTAAGAGCGTTGATTGTGGATATCTAGCAGTATGAAGGGTGTTATTAATTTAAGCTATAATTTTAAATCTATTAGGATTTTGTATGATAATTCTATAGTAAATTAAAATTTATTATTCAAGTTGATTTAAGAAAAATAAAATTAAATAAAAAAAAATAAAATAAAATTAATGCCTCCCCAGAAAATAGTGAGGAGGCTTAGCCTCCCTTGCCTCCTCTGACGAGCCGCCACTGAGAATGAGGCGTCCATCTGTTATACTATTCTGAAATACATATTATATCTGCAAATTTCAACTAATTTGATTATAAGTGCTAACGTATCGATTTGTTTTATTAAAATTGTGTAAAAAAATGTGTTCGGTAGTAAATTTACCAATGTCTACGAAAATTTGTTTAATTTTAAAAAGAATTAGATGTAATAGTCATTTAATACGAAACTGTATAGAATTTGAACAGCATATATAAGCACAAGCCTCTGATAGATTTAGACTACTAAGAGGTCCTTGATTTTCAAACTATTTACGTTCCATTAGCCCTCATTAGTAGCTATATAGGCTTATTTAGAGGGTGTCTATGTATATCAGTTTACTAATGTGTGTATAACCTGAACATAATCTTAATACATCACCCTCGTGTACTATGTTTACACTGCCGCATACTGAAGCACCGTTGGCGCATATATGAACATCTTGACATGACGTACCCCAGGCTTCTATAAATTTTTGATTATCTGAATACGCGTCTAAATAATTATCGCTACATATGTCACGTTTATGGTCTGTTGTGAATGCGTAGTGAATACGTTAACACGGATATAGAATTCAGAAATTAAAATAATTTATTTTTAAATGTGTTCAGATTATTTGTTGCGTTTAGATTGACAAACACAAATCTTTTTTGGCTTTTTCGCAACTGAATAAAAATATTTAACTTTAAATTAATTGAAGCAAATATTTAATATAATTACATATCTCAACATATAGACTAGTTTGTCTACGGAATGTTTCGATACATAATATAAATAATATTGTTTATTTTTTTAGCCAACGTTTAGAAATCCAAAATGGCGGCGCCAATACTGCCGACGAATGTTGTTACTTGTGTTGATTAAACTGAAAATTGGTGCCTAGGAAAATTTAACAGTGTCAGCATTTAAAAATTCGAAATAGCGCTGCCAAAATAACAATGTCAACAGGTCGGACGGATGATTTTAACATTTGTGGGGATTATTTAAGAATGCACAACCAAAATCAAAATGGTGGCGCCAATATAGCGATCGAATTTTGTCATTTGTACTGATTCGGCTGAAATATCAGTATCTGAAGTATTTAAGAATGAAAGTTATGAAATTTTAGTAAATATTTAAGAATTAAAAATGCACTGCAAAAGACTGCACATCATGAATTTTTGTCAATATTTTAAAAATTCAAGATTGTAATTCCAACATGGCGGCGGAATTTTAACATTTGTACAGATTTGAGAATACATATCATACATTTTTAGTAAACATTTAAAAAATGAGAGTAGGAATGCCTAGATTGCGAGCGAATTTTAACATTTATACAGATTTGATTAAAAATCGTTATTAAGTGCGCAATTTATACATTTTTAGTAATAAATGTTCAAAATGGGGATGTCATCAATCAATCAATCCGATAAGTACTTTTTTCAAATATTTTTAAACATTTAATTAGGCCACCGTTTTGTTCCCCCATTTTGAATTTGTCTCAACATTTTTACCAGTTCATCCTTATATAATATTTGATTTTTGAGCAAAATTTGAACATAATTGGTGCAGTAGTTTCCTGCATTGACTTTTTATAACATTTTGTTAGGCCGTCATTTTGGATTTGTAGAAAAACTTATCAGTTGATGGTCATATCACACGTAATTTAACTGCAAAATTTGGATAAATTGGATAAGCAGTTTTTGAGTAATATTTTAATATTTCAATATACCTTCATTTTGTTCAGCCATATTGGATTTTTACCAAAATGTTAGCACGTCGTCATCATGTAACCTTTAATTTTTAAGTAAATAGGACACTTCCTCTTGCGAGGAAAGTAAAAAAAGCGAGCGCTATAAGATAAGAATAGAATAGCCAATTGTCATATTGTTTTTCCATGTTAATAGCTAAAATTTAAAAAATAAAAGATTTTTTTAATTTTCAATATCCTAAATCTTAATTTCAATCAGTTTAGAACATATTTACGAACACATTTTTACTTTTAATACCCAAAGAATCACCATTTAAGTTCCTTTACCTGACAACACATATAAAAAATTGGCCCAACCCAATAAAGCAACATATAATTAGAAGATTTGAACCATATCAACAAATACACAATAATACATTAAAACACATGCAGTAGTGACGCTAAGAAAAGCTTAGTATCTAATAAAATATTTTTTAATTTTAATGTTAACATGTAGTTCCACGACCCGCTATTGGTTTTTAAGCCAGTCAGGTCACGTGACCCTGTAACAATCTTTACTCTAGACTATATACTTTTTTACTATAAGGATCCCCTGTCAATGAAAGTGGGGATAGTCTAATACCATAGTGGGATGGTCTAGTACGTGGAGTTGTCGATCGGGTCTGCCATATCTAACTAAAACTATTGTTACGGGTATAATCTGATCTGAGGCTTTGGGTATTTTAGTTTGTATTTTACTATTTTGCCTTAAAAGTAATTTCTTTATACTGCTTAGAAACTAATACTAGAAACACATTACTATCCTTTGTTTGAAAATTGTATTGCATCATGTTTAAAAATATTCACCGTAATATAAATTGGTATAAATATTGGTGTTCCTGGCTAGGCTTGGCATTGTCGTACGATCGACCTTATACTGTGAGGTAATCTTGGCAGTGGCAAAATATGTAAATAATGAACTCTATTTTTATTCGTACTCAAAGGTTCTCAACGTGTAATTACATGAATTTTAATAAAATTTCATCGGTTCATTCGGTCATATTTTCTTAACATCGAGAAACTAGAGAACCATATACAGAGTCGTATTAATATTAGAAACCACCCAAAGCCTGTTAATTTTCGTTAAGTTTTTAGCTGAAGTACCATCCGAAGATGATGGAAAATGTACAACTAATGTAACCTCAATAATTTTTGTCATCTCTAGGCACGATCGTAAATGAGAAGGGGAGAATTTATTCCTCCCTTTCATTGTTCAAGCAAAAATTTAAAAAAACTCCTAAATTGTTCTGCGTGGAACATGCCAACATATTGTGTTGTTACTTTCAAACACCCCTATCGCCCTTCATCTCTAGGTTATTAAGATTAGATGATACAATCCGGGCTTTGCGGACTATAATACGTTTCTCAACAGGTGATCAATTTTTCTTGTTGCTCGTTTTTTTCCTAAAAAAAATATTGATTACAAATCCATTTCGCATTTTAGGATTAAGGTTTTGAATTTACGTTAAAAACCTGACTTTTATCAAACTTGATTTCCTATTTTTTGATTTTTAATATAGTACATAAAAACTTTAACGTTTTCAACATATTTTACCTTTGGCCGTTTTCCCGATCGTTGACAGTTTAATATGTATACATAGCGCTGACTGAGCATTTGTTATTCTTCAGCGTTCGTGTTTGTTAATTTTACCTGAAATTATTATTTAGGTGTTTAATAAAAAAAGTATTCCAAGTAATGGATGAAATACTATTAATTCAACTTATCAAAAATGCAGAGAATAGAGCAGTACGCTTCAAGGTGTGCCGTTTAACGTTTTCAATGGTAAAGAGTTTGTGCAAATATTTCGGTTAAGTAAACATTTAGCTCGGTATGTGACAAGTATTTTGGAACATATTTGCAAGGTGCACATCGTGTAACTGATTTGGATATAGAAAGATTAGTATATTCTATGTGAATCCAGGCTTATGGCAATTTAAATGTAATAAAATGCAGTTTCTGGTTTGTCTTCGTTTTTAAGTCAAATTCATTTATTTGGTATATTGAACGTAAGTGCACTTATTAGTATGCTTTTAAAGTTTGTTCTTACCAAATATGTTCGTTTCTCTTTGAGCAATTCATAATTACAAATTATTAAACTGAAACGGATACTTATAAATCCAAATAACTCAGTTGTGAAACTGACAACTGTCAAACAAAGATGCTATAGGACAAATTTTAGAGTGTTTTCACTACTTATCACTTGCACTTTTTATCGTATAATTTTTAACTAGCAAAAGGTTGTCGAGAATAGCATTTTCAAAAAGTATACGCAAACAGATCATTCGCATCAAGTTCGAATACGTTTATACGTTGCGAGTGGTGCCACCTTGATAGAATTTTACTTGCATACGAAATGTCAATTTAGCTTGAAATTTTTACGTAATGTTTTTGTCACGATTTTAAATTGAAAAAGTCAAGCGTAGTTAAAGCATAAGGCTGATTCCGTATAATAGTAATGCGAATGTGTAAATACTACTTATATTACTATTTTGCTTGGAGATTGACAATATGTTCAAATATTTCTGAAAGCATTGGGAAATAACATTTTACAATATTTACATGACATATTACATATAACATACCTTTATCTTTATTCTAAATCTTTTCGTTAGACGCTAACTTCTACAATCAAAATTGCAAACATAGCTTTGTACTAAAATTCGTTATTAATAGAATAATAATCATACTTAATGGAACGCAAACAGAACAAAAGAACTTCGAAAAAAGTATGTACATTGCAATTCAATGTTTGACAGCATTTTGTTATAAACACCGGTCTGAATAAAAAATGGAGGATAATGCACTGATTTTGAGTTCTTTATGTATCAGCTTTTAAATTACGGCCTAAAAAAGATCCAAAAATTGTATTAATTAATCACCCAACTTTATTATGTGCTAACTAGTTTTTTATTATGTTATTTTGTAAAAAAAAACTTTGGAGTAAACGCTATTTGCAGTACAACAGCAAAAAATTACTACCATATTTATCCAATAATACCCTGAAATTAAAATCTTAAAAAAATGCCTTTTAAGAAATCGTGAAGATGGAACTATTGTCTGAGGTTTCATCTCCAATCTCACAATGCACTTTCAAGGATCTTTAATGTCTACCCTACAAAACCAGAACAACTCGGTTTTCTCTCGAAATTCTGGCCTTGCCTTAATAAAGTTTTTATACATTTCAAAAGCTTTTCTTATTTTTCGTACTAAAAAACCCTTGCACTGATACCAAAATCTTGTTTTTTTCACAATTATGACATACATATATCAGAAATGCTGATGTTCGGCTCACGCTATGATTAGCCCCACGGTGCCGGTAGGCATATAAATCACGACCGATGTCATGGTTGGCTCTTATTCCTATTAGCGCACTTCGACGCCTAACCAGATTCTAATCTGGTACTGATCCGCCTACAGTGCCTCCACGTTACCGCCCTTTGGCTGATGCCAATCCACCTTTTATTACCATAATTAACAAGTAAAAATAAGTTTTATTCTAAAAGTCTAGCTACTACGCTAAAACCACTTTAACTGAAAGTAAACAAATTAGTTTTACATTTCTATATTTTTGGAGTAACTTCCCAAGTCACCGCAAGATGGCACTCCCGTTATTTCATAAATCCGTCGAGATTTTAAATAAAAATACAATTTAACAAATAGTAACAAAGTTGTTCAATCTGCTGTAGCTAAAATCCAGCACTGAACTGTTTACCGGTTTCAGGATGTATTAAACGGTAACTAGAAGTCTACTGGCATATATGAACATGAATATAGATGTGGGTTACAGCTGGAGCACACGTGGGTTCGGTGAGCACTTCCGGATATAAAATCTCGAAACTCTGCAAGGTCATTCACTGTTTTGGTGTTATAGAGTATTACTATTACCACTTGTTATAATTTTGGATCTACTGAGAGGCAACTTACCAGCTGAAAACAGTAATGTTTGGATATTGTCGGACATAAAACTGAAGGTTTTTAATTTTAATATTAAAAACTTCTGAAAGGCATTATCCCTTCCGCTGTTTCTCTTATTCGTACAACTCTTGTGACGCACAAATTATATTCTGCTAAGTCATGTCAGTATCCCTTCTACTCTCGCCACCATGCGGTCATTACGCTTATTATTATGTTCGAGAAATAGGCAGACAAACAGAATAGAAGAGCGAATTAACTGTAGAAATTTTCGCGTTGACGGACTCTAAACCAAAAGCGAAAGTTTCCACTTAGAGCCGGTTAAGTATTCCATATATCTCTGAAATAACACGCTGATACAGTACAGTAATCACTTAACTCACGCAAACGAAAGTAAAACGTGGGAATATAATTGAACTTTAACAAGATCTAATCCCAAGAAACATCGTTTGGTAATAGACTAACGTCGTGAATGCTTCCGTTCTAAGTTAATAACAATATAAACAAACTAGTTATCTAACTATAGCGAAGGACTTTTAAAAGTTTTGTTATTTTCTCTGGCGGTTTTAAAGTAAAGAGTTTTACTCATTTATCTCTCTTTTATATAATTTACAATACTATACTTCGACTCTTAAGTCGTTTATTGTTATTAATATTAATATTACGTGGTATACAAAACGTGTGTTCACAACAAATAAATCTAAAAAAAAAGATATTTTTACCTTTTTTGTTCCAAATATTTTAATATTTGATCGATTACAGGATTAAAAAAAAGCATATTTAAGTTACAAACAAGCCTATTTTATACGTTTAGCTTTCACCATATGTAATATTCTTATGTGCCAGGTATCACAATGGTTTGTTAGAAAAACGATAATTTTATCCAAGCAGATACGCAATTTGACACTAATAATATATTAAATATAAATATCTAATGAAATTAAATTTTAAACAATGTTGAAATTACATTTTAAGCTATATTGCCTTTAATTATTGCTCTCTAAACTGTAGTGGAAATTAAATAAAACTGCCAAATGAATTTGAAATTTCTCTACATTACCTGCAAATCCAATTAATTAAACAAAAACTCATTAGGTATCTAAACGCAATTATTATTTAGGAAAGCTTTTGCATAATTGAGATCAAAGCATTTGCCGCATTGTTGTAAAGAATGTAAATATTCTTTGTGCCAATGGTGCCAAATATAGCGATGTAAACGTTGACGAACTTACTAATGCAATAAGCGATTAATTGTAACATCTAAAAAATTGGGAATAGTTAATGGTGAAAGGAACTCGATAATTAAAAAATGACCAAGAGTTAGCGCATTGATATCTTCAGTGCCAGAACTCATAGTGATTAAAGACCGAGAATTTAAAACTGATTCTATCAATAAAAATTTGCAATTTATCTGCATTACCTGCAAATCAAATGAATTAAACAAAAAGTCATTTAGTATTCAAATGCAATTATTATTTAGGAAAGCTTTTGCATAATTGAGATCGAGCAATTCGGCGTGTTGCTGTAAAAAATGTAAATATTGTTTGTGCCAATGCTGCCAAAATTCGCGATGTAAACGCTAAAACAATTACGAACGTGATAAGCGATTAAACGGAACATCTAAAAAATTGGGAGTAGGTAAATGTGAAAGAGGCTCCATCGTTAAAAAATCTTCAGTGACCGAACTCAAAGCGATTAAAGGTCGAGAATTTAAAACTGATATAAAGTTCTTCATGTCAGAAGTTCCTGACTAATGATGGTATTTAAATGTGTCTCAACAGCCCCAACCCCAGATTTCCATAATTCCGAAAAATGTTGAGCAGATTTTGGCGAAAAGCTTGATTAAATCTCCTCACCAAGGGAAGCTTTGAGCATGAAATTTTCTCTTACCTCCTTTGACGAAATTTGTGCTTTCATAGGAGACTAAATGCTTACAGACACCGACGAGAAATAAAGCGTTATAAAAGGCGAGCAGTGTATCATTAGACATGTCGGTAGTCAAGTATAAGTGAACTGCTTTAGTAGCGTTGCAAATAAATAGGCAAATATGTGCCTTATATGTCTTATAACCCCCGTGTCGATTGAAAGTGATAATATCTGGACCGGCATATTCCTGTATTTAAAAAAACATTTAACTTCTAAAATTCGAGAGCTAGATACCTATGCGAGGTACCTAAATCACACAAAGGGGGTAGAAATGCTTTGGTGGTTGTAAATGGGTTGGTTCTTTAACACGTGATACATTTAGAAATAACAGAATTAATAGGGCGTTTCTGCGATAAAATCCAAAATTTCTGCGCTGGTATAAATTGTACTGTGCGAAACCCAGCCTGTAAATACTCTATGTGTTAAAAATTAATAAAAAGCGTAGTTAAAGGACGTTGCCTGGGTAATAAAAATGAGTATTTACCATTACACTTTAGAGCTAAACAGTTAAGACGACCGCCAACGAGTAAATTAAATAATTTTGCTGCGAAAATTTGATTAGTAATGAATTTCAATAGTAGATAGCGAACTTAAGTTTTTATCATGTATATTTTAGCGTTGTTTATACATTTTAAAATATAAGAAAAAATCCGTTACAACTTGGTTAACGATTAAAATCTTTAATAATAAATATAATATATCATCGTTTGCGTCTAAATAGTTAAAGAGTTCGATTTTTTCTCTTTAGTAAAAATTTCCTGGTTTGAGAATTAATTGGGAATTAAAACCATTTTAAATACTTATCCAAGAGTTTTCAGGATCAGGTAAAAAACTAGGGGCATTAAACTATAGTTGTACGCACATTTTACCGATAGTAAACCGCGTAAGTCTATGTCGGCATTATTATCAGAAGTGGGCACGTGTTACCACGGATACGATTTGATCCTATATAAAACAATATGGGAGTCGGTCTTAGCGAAAATTTTACTAATTGAAATATAATTGTAATGATTATTTAAAACAAGTCAGAAACTGCTGAAATTGTGAAACATTTCGGAAAATTTTGATAATATGAAAAACTTCTGAAAATTTCTATTGGTATTTTTTACACATAAACTAAACTACGAGCACAGTGTTTGAAGTAAAAAGCTTTTGGCACCTGTCAGTTCACCATTTTTAATAGATTGTCTGATTTTGATTTTTAAGATCTAGTACAAAAAATACTCTACATTTTGGTGCTGAATAACTCAATATGCGTATGTTTTATTACTTGGTATGATTACGAAATACTACCCAAACCTAACGAAACAATTGTTTAACCGCTCAACAGGACACATTCCATAGAGTTTAGAATACGAGAAAGCTTGGATTCAAGAGTCTATTCATTTCGGCCAAATGATCTCATTTCACTACTCCTCGCAGCAGTCTAAGAGGTATTCCGCTGGCTTCTTTATTAACATTTATCAAGTGACGAAAACAAAAATTATAGCATAGATGTGAGTTTTGGAAACAGGGGTACACAATGGCCAGTTTTTGACTTTGAATTTGGGACAGGCTGTAAATTGTCACAAATTAGAATTAGTAAAATCAAACTTCATGCTCTAGAAACCTCGAAATCCGTATAAAATACGATGCTTTTATAGTACCCCTTTTTTCTCATTGATCCCTCCGCAATCATTATACACTTATTGACCAAGTAATATTTTGAGAAGAATAACGATATTTCATATTTTCAACATTCATTAATATTAATACTTGACGAAAAACCCCCTCCTAAGGGGGTATATACCTCAGGGTGCACACAAATGACTTTTATATTACATTTGGCAAATCAAATTTCTAGGCATTATATTAAAGAATTTCAAATCTACCACGAATTTTAGAAAAATATTGAAAATTCCGCCATTTTTTTTTCAACATATTCGCTGAGAGAGCACTCTGACAATAACCTAAATTCTTTCTGAAAAAACATCGAATTGGTCTAATCATTTCGGCTCTGCTATTGAAATTGGTGTGTATATACATATAAAAAATAAAACCAACTTAAAAAATGCACTAAAAAGTGAATAATAATATTTTATTCCATCTTGAAAATCGGACTCCATGAATTCGGCGCCAAATTTATTATTAATTACTTAATCACAAAAAGACGTTTATGTATTGATTGTCTAATATCACGAGTATAATGTCTATTTACTGTCTTTATTTGTTTGATGCCGCTTCATAGAGTCAAATTTTCAAGATAAAACAAAATATTATTTTTCACTTTTTAGTGCAGTTTTATTGTAATGTAAATTTCTTTGTTTCACTCTTTTTAGTTTTTTGTTAAGGTCAGTTTCAATATTTCCGAGGACTAAACGTAGGTTAAAATTGTGGATGTCAATTACTGGGATCACTGCATATAAAACTCGTACTTTTTGCCTTTAAGTTGCTCTATGTCAAAAACGGTTTTTATTAAACTTTTGAAATTTGGCATGTTTTGTAGAACATACCTGGTGTTATCAAATCGTATTAAAAAAAATTTTGGTTTTTGGTCTGCACCTGGTGTTTGATACAAAATAACTATCGAAAAAAAATAATAATTTGAAATTCTGAAGAAAGAAAGTTTTTTTTTTATTCTTTTAGCTCAAAATTATTTAATACCTAGCCCCTAAACAGTAAAAATTTTTACAAAAGCGTATAAGTTTCAACACGAGCACAGAAAAGAGAAAAAATGTCGTGAGCGTATATTTAAAAAAAAATAATTGTTTTGGTGTTACTTAGAAGAGAATTAGTCCTATTCAAAAATAACTCAGGACAAATATCATAAAAGGCAAGGAGGTACAAAATTGCGTTTAAAGTTTGGAGTTACCGCTACTTTTGAACAAGAAATGTAATTTTTTTTACCATGAGAAAAATTTCGCCGTCACTGAAATACATAAAATTTTGTTATAATTTAATGGCACCCTTTGAAGCGCTTGGATATTTTTTCCTCTTCTAAATCAAATGGTATTGATTATGCCAAGCCCAATTAGCCTGGAATATTTTAATAGCAACATTTAAATATGGGTATAAAACTATTTTAAAATAAAAAAATATCGCAAATTTTTGAAGCTTGTCATGGCTTTCAATGTCATTAAAAACAAAATTAGTTACAGGCAGAAAAAGAACCAATTGTCAAACTTTGACATTTTATTTATTTTGTAAAAAAAAACAGTAAGTACTGGAAAAACTTATTAGAAAAAGTTAGAATTACCAGGAAAAACGATGTCCTCTTATTCTCTTATTTTTTCTATTTATGCTTTTTCGTAGGTTCTAGGTTCCGTGTGGAAAAAATTACACACTGAAATAAACAGCGACTCACGCCTAACAAGTAAATTCGATTTTTTCAACAATTACTATATCCCATGAAAACTTAAAAAAATGCTAAAAAATCTTTATTAGCTTTTTTACAATTCATCAAAATATATCTACGTATAGATCGAAATATATTTATAGACTAATCTGCCTATGGTAATTTTCGATAAATTATATAAAATTTCACTTTAAGCAAAAAAAACTAATTACAATATGTTATTTATCATAACAACTAATTTCAATACTCCTGAAAAGAATTCTTAGAGGTATCACTAATGATTTGTAGCCAATGATACATTATTGTTTTCAAAAAAATCGTTAGTGTTCGCTACTAAAAGTTTTTTGGTAAGATTACATAGATAAATCAATAATTTGTTTGTATCAATAAGAATGGAACTAGTACGTGTTCAACGGTTTTTTTGTTGCTTATGTTTGTAGTATAAATAAAGAATCTTTACATAATAATAAAATATATTCAAGTTTCTTTAAACTTCCTTGAGGTATCCCGCATCATTTTAGTTTAGTTTAGTCCTTCTCAGTGCTGCGACAATTTTGGAGATTACTTTTTTTTTCTGGTGGGGTTACACAACCAAACCAAGTCATTCATAGACACCAGCTGAGTTGCCCCTAATGTCATATCTGGTCTTCATTCGATTACATTGCCTTGAAAACAAGCTTTTTGTCAGAGATACCTCTCCATTCTTGTCCAACGTCGGAACTTTCTTCCTCGTGCAAAATTGGTCCAATATCGGGATTTTCTAGCTGACCTGCTCCCTGTTTCTCTGTTGACCATGCGTGGTCTCGCTTAATCGTTAATCCTTTAATTTCTTTGTAACACTCCCCTATCGTGGATGTATCTTTTGACAGTGTTTAAAGTCTTCTTTACATGGAAGTCTGAATAAGGCATCAGCGTTTTCATGTTGCCTGATCGATGTTTAATTTGGAAATCATACAGTTTTAGCTTTTCCAGCCATTTGGCTAACTGCCCTTCTGGATTTTTCATTTCCATAAACCATATGCAGCATAGTCTGTTCTAACCCAAAATTTTCGACCATACAAATAAATAGTTGTGGAAATGGTCAATGACTCTCACAATGGTATTCTTTCTTTTCTTATGACGCAATAGTTTTTTTCAGGTTTAGATAATACACGGCTGTAGTACTCTATAACATGTTCTTGAACAAACTTGCACAATTCTCTACAAACCGTAGATAATAAGTATATACCTAAGAAACTCCAAGTTCATGTTTGTCTATGAGTGTTGGCCAATCCCTTATGGCTTCGATTTTTCTTTCGTCCGCCTGAATTCCCTACATGTCCCAAAAATTCCACTTTTTTTGAGATAGGCAATATACTTTTGGATAAATTTCAAATTTGCATTTCTAAAACGACTAAGGAAGTCTTGAAGGTTTTCAGATGATCTCCGAATGATTAAGCCATTACCATCACATCGTCTAAGTACACAAGGCAGGTTTTCCAAGTAAGCCCTTTTAAAACTCTCAGTCTCTCAAAAGTGGTTTACTTTGAATTGGTACAAACCATTACTCATAGTAAAAGTAGTTTATTTTTTAGTGACGGTTTTTATTATTTACTAATTTTTACCACTCTTTTATTTTCTTTTTTTTTACGATACACACGCCCTGTAATTTAGCGAGCTGTTTTTGTACTGAAGTCGCAGAATATTGTTCTATAACATAAAAATTCCCATTCAAATATTTTCAATAGTTGCAGAGAAAATCGGGGAGTTACACAAATCCATACATACATGCATACACACATACATAAATAGGCTCAGAGTAAGAATTAAAGTAGAGATCACAATTCATTCATAAATCACGTTAGGAGTATGCGCGGAACTGAGGAAAGTTGTTTTTTTGCAACTAGAATACTTTCCTCTTCAAGAAAAGTAAAAAAAACGAGCGGAAAAATAAAAATAGCCATTTGTCATATTGTTATTCCATGGTAATAAAAATTGGCCCAACTCAAGTGAAAATTAAAAAAAGGCGCGAAATCATCTGAAACCTTATTATTTCCCAAGATTTTATCCAAATCTAGTGATTTTTGAAATCACAGTACGTTTTTTGGGCGTGTGATGCCCTTCTACTATTACCTAGTAAATAATAATACTTTCAGTTGGGTTGGGATATAATTGCATCTACGTAATTATTGGAAATTTTAATTCTCTGAAAGGAAAAATTATCGTAATCGCCAAAAAATTACCTCAGAGACTTTCTTGTATCATTTTGCTTCTAAGGAATCTCACATGACCCCCGCCGAAATAAACGTTCTATTATACTGAACCAGAGTGATCAATACATGTGACCCAAAATAAGTGAATAAGGTATGTTTCATGAGAAATTACCCCTGGAAAAGAAAATCTAGCTGTTTACTTAGTGATCAGAAGACAATTCCACACTTAAACGGCCATTTTCTTGACAACTCACATTGCCGCACCATAGTTAGGTCAACTAAAACTCCTAGTTTCTTAATGTCCAAGATAAAGTAAATAAAACTTATTTACTAAATATTTAAAAAATCAATGTTCCCCTAATCTCACCGCACCTTTAGAACGCTGCTTCTTAAAGTAAGGCAACATTTAATAAGAATATTTCAACCATATCAACAATTACACAATAATGTAAAAACACATGCAGTAGTGAAACTAAGAAAAGCTTGGTACCTGATGACAATTTTAGTTAAATTACTTTTTGGGATAAAACATTTTTTAGCAAATTAATTTCTTTAATATTAAACTTTATTGGAGTTTCACCAACCGCTAGTAGTTTTTAAGCCACGACGGTCACGTGACCTTGTAACAATTTTTGATGTAGACTATTATACTTATATACTATAAGGATTCTTTGTCAATGAAAATGGGATGGTCTAATACGTGAAGTAGGCGATCAGAGTTGTCATATCTAATTAAAACTAGTGTTACTGGTGGAATCTGATCTGAGACTTTGGGTATTTTAGGTTGTATTTTACTATTTTGCAATAAAAGTAATTTCTTTATTCTGCGTAAAAACTAATCCTGGAAAAATATTACTATTCTTTGTATGAAAATTTTATTCCATCATGTTTAAATATATTCACCGTAATATAAATTGGTATAAACATTGGAGTTCCTGGCTAGGCTTGGCATCGTCGTACAATCGACCTTATACTGTGAGGTAATCTTGGCAGTGCCTAAATATGTAAATAATGAACCCTATTTTTATTCTTACTCTATGTAAATAGGTACTTACATATATAGAGGTCGAAACCAAAACCTTTTCTTCTTTGAGGTCAGTTAATAACGTAAGTCGTGTTATTTTTAATTTTTTACAAGAAAAGTCTTATTACGAATAAGGGCTAACACCATTTTTTAAAATAATCCAATAGGTCGCGATTAAATTCACACAAAATTTTACCAGCCCAATGCCACTCTTAACTTTGGCACTTAGTTTACAAATCATTATGAATGACTAGTTTTTATACTGTTTTTTTTTACATTTTATTATACCGTCATTTTGTGTCATCATATTGAATTGGTACCCAAATTTTATTACTTTATCCTTTTATCATACTAAATTTTTGTGCAAAGTTCGAAGCCAGTTAAAGAACTACTTTTTTTCACTGATTTCTTAAAACATTTTATTAGGCCGCCATCTTGTTCATACTGACTTTGTACCAAAGTTGTACCTTTTTAGACTGATTTTTTTAACACTTTAGTTGGCCATGATTTTGTTTCGTCATACTGGATTTTTCTCAAAATGTTACCAGTTGTTCCCTATATCACATTTGATTTTTAACCAAAATTTGAAGCTAATCGGTTAAGCACTTTTTTTGATATGCCCAGAACAGAACATATATCTAGACAGGCCGACGGAAATGAAAAAACATATTTTTGGTATCGCCAGACCCTAAAACGTGAAGACTCCTGAAAACCAAGAAAGGTATTTTTTACCATTATAATACTTCTTCCCCCTTGCCAAAGGATAAATCTGAAATAAAATAATGTCGAGACTACTACCAGTTCACGAGAATTTGGACTAAAGAAACAAGACTAGAATTACTAATTTTAAATTTAATAATTGATCGTCTCAACAATTTATTTCACTCGAACTCTCAGTATTCTGATAAGTAAATTGTATTTACTGTGTTCCTGACTAAAATATTACCCAATGCATATTTCATTATGAATAAACAGGCTACGGACGTGTTACCGCCTGCCAAACATGTAAATATTATATCTCAACTCAATGTTTAACATTTTTTTAATATGCTTGCTTGTAGGGGTTCGCAAGACCGAGACCGAGACTACCTTAGTCTCGGTATCGGCCTCCAAAAAATAACCTTGGTGTCGATCTCGGTCTCGGTCCCAACGTCGAGATCGAGACCGAGACTACACGTGGTCCCGGTCTTTTGTCCGTCTCAGTTTTGTCTCGACCTCGAGATTCTGAATTGTTTTTTTTTTAAATTCAGTTTCACTTAATAACAAAACTGTTTTACACAATAATAGTAAATAACTGTTCTTGTGTTTATTACGTATCATGTCATTTAATAAGTCAGTAGATATGACCTTATTACACTTACCTAAAATCTGAAATTTATATAACTATTATCAATTCCCAATGTTGGGCAATAATATTATTGTGTGTAAACTATTCAAGATGCTAATTCAACAAAAAAATATTTTTGACAAAATTACAGAAATCAGTTTTCCATTTATCTAAAATATTCTGAAGAATCTGGCACTTCCGTTTGTACTGCAAGTAGATGTCGACTTCTTTTCATGATACGCGATGTTTTATTTCCTTTTAGCTTTGTTAATTTTCGAGAAATAAACAAATAAGTTAAAATCAGCATTTTTATCTTTAAAAGGACGTAGCTTTTAAACAGTTTAAATTGCGTGAAACCGTTTCCACTTTTTGATTTTTTCTTTTCGTTCCTATTACTATTGTTGATTGAATTGATATCAACTTCCGGGTTGACCAGAAGTAACTAGTAATTGGAAACTCATGTCAAATGATAGGATTATGAAAAGTTAAACCATGCAGGAAAGTGAAAACGGTTAACGCTAAGTTAAACTACACTAAACTGTAACCCTTCAAAACTAAAAAATGCCGATCTGCTGTTTATCGCGTGGAAGTCACTCAAAACAAGTCAATTATATATACCTACATCAGACAATAAAATTTCTCGTAGAATCTAGATATGTAATAACTCACAGGGTTTCACATTCAAAATAAACAAGCGGTAAAACTGAAACTTCCAGATTTTCCATTTTTTTTTGCTGATTGGTCCCTGTTGACATAAATTGCAAATAAAATAAAAATAAGATTTTTCCAGAAAAATTAGTTTAAAAAATCAACAAACAGAAAATATTTTTCCAGACCGCGACCGAGGGTTTCGTTTCCTTGGTCTCGGTGTCGATAGGTCACTCTCGGTCTTGGTCTCGATTTTAATTTTCAGGTGTCGGTCTCGGTTTAAATGTCGAGACCGAGACCATGGTCTCGCAAACCCCTTCTTGCTAGGGACCACTCCGACAATTTCCTGAAAATTCCTTGAAAATTGCATTCTAATTGGCCATTCCATCGCAGAGTAATTAGTGTACATAAGTAAAAAATACATAGGATCGAATTTTTGAAGTCGGCTAAAAACTGATGTTTGTTTCTATTTATTCTAAAAGTAATAAATATAGTGAAATTTTCCATACTCATTAATGACTTTTCTCATAATATAAAAATATTAAACATAAGGCTAACTCTTTATTGGGCATATTTTCTCCGGAAGTAATTTCATTAATATTCAAAATACCCTTGGGAATTATGAAATGAAATTTAAAGGTAAGACATCTTTTTGAAAGAGGCTCAGTTAGCCTTTAAAGTGGTGTACTGCTTGATTTTCGTTAAAACTTTTAGGGCTGCCTCCACTTGCGGTTTAAGTCTTAAGTAGAGCAATAGAAGACGTCTAGTTTAAATATCCTTTCAAACTAAAAGTGGGCTTTTTGATAAAATCACTGTAAATACAAAGAAACTATTCTGGTTTTGTTTTTGACGGAAGAATGAATCTTGTATTTGCTGAATTATTTTAATTGCTGTAGAAATTTACGAAATATTAAATAATAATATTAGATATATGTTATTTATATGTAAATCAATAAGCCTTGTGCTTATATAGATATTTTTACAATAAATGTTACATTTTCCTACGACCACTTGTAAAACTGACAAAAAAGCCACTCTCAACTTGGCTAGAAAGTATCCTATATGCCACTCGTGTATATCATATGAGTAAAAAAATCACATTAAGGATTCTTACAGATACCGATAAATGTTCTCTTAATTCTGACAGTATATCGTTCTGTCGGTCTGTCTGTGCGCCTTATAGCTCAAAAAGTACTTATTCAATTTACTTCAAATTTTGTTTACGTGAAGTAAAAAAAGTAGTGTATTTTTTAAAATTGCAACTTTAAACAAGGCAACTTAAACCAATGGTTGATGTACTAATACGTATACATGTTTTTAGGACTGTTTACATTACAATTTGTAAAATTTAGAATGGAACTTTAAACCAGGACGCATTTTTTATAGCTACTAGGTATAATGAAAAAATATATTTCAATTTTTTGATATCGAAAATAATAAATATTATATTCAAAATCTAATTGACTCTAAAAATTGACGTAGACTATTTTTATGTAAACTAATTTTACCGTCCTGGAGTTGCTGGGTGTCCAATTTTTATTTATATACAGATATTTTGTTCTTTTTAGCCTATAGCTATTATAAGGGTTAATTGCCAAAACCAAATATCAATAGTGATGATTTAAATTGATTTCTTTTTCCTGTAATAAGCATTCAAATTATAGTTTGCGTTATATCCAGTTGTATCCCCATTGGGTATTTTTTCTAACCCTTTCAACGTATCTATTGATAAAATATATTTTATTTAAGGAAAGTACATACAATATATTTAAAAATCATAAATAACCTTTCTCTGATAAAAATTATATCAATGTTTAAACTGGTAGAATTTTCTCGTCATATAGGAAGATCAGATTTACAAATTTCGTTTTTTTTATATATTTTTTCGAAAGATAAATAATGACCATTCCAATAAAGTGTTGTTCTTTTTAGACCTCTTCAAGCCATCTTAGAGGTGCAACTAGACGGTGTCCGATTCATGCCTCGAATAGCCCCTTCCCTGCCTGTCGATTCCGACTCGACTGATCCCGGTTTTGCCATGGAACACGCCAGCGACACCTTTATCACCTGTGAGGTTATGCTGGGTATTACTACCACGGAAAGTTACGCGGACTTTAACGCCAATGATATCCAGTACGGTTTTGAGGAGGATCAGAGGAACAAAGTGCTTAGGACTTACATTAGAAACACATATGTGTACCATTTAAATGAAATTTTTAGTGCAGTGAGGAACGAGTATACGGACTGGGATAAACCGATTCCCCATCCTATCAATATAAGAGACTCCACTATGGAAGCGTTGAGCGACGGACATACAGTAGCTCCCTCTGTTCGAGTGGCTTACTTACATGCGCGACGTGGTGCAAAGACATACTTTTTCCATTTCGGTTACCAGACTAAAGATAGTGATTACCCTCAGGTAAGTAGTTTGAAATAACTCAAATAGAAAGGTCATTCCTGCAAAAATTAAACAATTTCATTATATTGAAAACATGCGTACAAGAAATTGTATTCTTTTTTTAAAAGATTTTTAAATTTTAAGCAAAAAATTACAAGGTAAAAAACTGAAATGAAACAAGTACGAAAGGCAAATAGGTTCTCGTTTGCTTAAATTTTTAATAAATAGTCGCTACTCTACTTAAGTGGTTGCAAATGGTTTATTTCTACATGTTTTGCTAATGATGAGTTTCAAAAATACTGTAGTATAAATATAACCGTATCTAGTCTCCTGGTTACAGTGATCACAAGAATCCTTGCTAACGTTATGGTTAGTCGGTATTTAGAAAAATACTGGTCTCCCATTCTCAGTAAAATAATAGGTCATAAATAGCCAGGAATACATGGGCAAGAGTTTTAAATAGGCCAGGAAAATAATACATATAATAGAATTTTTTTCATAAACACTTATAACGAAAATAACAGTGCCTAATGAGTCGAAAATTGATATTTTTTTCTAGATTAAAATGAATAGGCCCTACAAAAAAAAGCTTTTTCAAAAATTTGTCGACATTCCAAAATTGTATCTTTTGAGATTTACCCAATAATTAGTTTCCGAGAAACAACAAGGGCAGATAGAGACTTCATGTTATTCTTCATGGGTGACACTACAATATAATATCGTGTTCAGTCTGAAAATTTGTAAAATAAAACATCAAAAATAACGTCTAAATAAATATTAATTTGTTATTAATTTTAACGGTTAATAACTCTCAAATATAAACATCTATAATGTTTCCGACTTGATGTTCAAGTGGCTGATATTTTTCCGCGAATTTAAAAAAGACACTGCGATATATACAATGGAAACTTAGAGAGTTTTTTGTGTTTTTAATTAATTTTCCTTTTAATTATCAACATTAAGGGCTGAAACGATATGTAACTAAATATGTATATTTTATGTACAAATTTTATTTATATATGAATAAAGTTAATAACAACGGTTAAATAAATACTTAAATATTTTTTCTTTATTTTTATTTATTGCATTCATAAATTTGAGTCAAGGCCGGGTGATCAAATAGGGTTAGACATATTTTATTTAGGTTAAAAAAACATAATTTATGTAGGTTAAAAAAAAGCGTGGCACACGCAGACTATTCCCTCCGGAAGAGGGAGGATGGTTATCTCTCTATTAATCACTACTAACAATACAGCCGACGATGACTGTAGAAGCGGAAAGAAATGTTTCTACTCTGAAACGGATAAAGACATTTCTAAGTAGTGCCAGGTGTCAAGACAGGCTTAAGAAACTTATTTCTTCTATTTTCTAAGTTTGCCGCGAAGAAGAATAAGCGCACTAATTTGGTTTTTAAAAGAAATAAAAACAATCGTTTATCACGGATTTTATTATATGGAGTACAGACAATCAAAAACAGAGTTTTTTTTATAAAATTTGATGTTGACTTTGTTTGAATATTGCGAGGTATATTTTATATGGAATGATCTTTAATCTCCACTAACATATGAGGGATTTAATTTAGTTAAATTATATATTTTATTTTTGACATAAACTGCAGCACTGTCACTTTCTCGTGTTCAGGTCACGAGCCACCACTGAATTCAAATAACAATAACTTTTTATTCAATACTCGTAACAACTTAACTAATCGACATTACGCTAACACATCTATTATGAGATTCATCTAATCGTTAATGTCCATTTCCTTATATACACACCAATGGCGTGCTGTAGCGGAACAGTTTAATAACACGTATATTGTTGGACATCTTAATTCTTTATTAATTATTCTCGCTGCAGAGTGTTATGATTGGAACATTACATTATTGCTGTGCTAGCTTATTTCAGCATGTTTATAATTTGCCTAACTAGGTTGGGTTAATAACCACGATCATGAATCTATACCAAATTATATATACAGTGTATTACTTATTACCTTTACACCTCCCTTTCCTGGAGAATGATCTTCACTATGGCCACTTGTGAAGGGCATGCCGATCTTATTTTTATATTAAATCGTAATGTAAACATGTTTATGAAAAAAGGAAAATTGATCCCAGTAAGTATACTTGTTTAAAATTTATCTCAAAAATTAAAGAAAAGCAGGACGGTATACAATTATCAATATATATATATATTTGAACTTAAGTATAGTTATTATACAATAAAAAGCTTAATTTTCATATTTTATTACACTAGTAACCAAATTGTATAAACCAACGCAAAATTTATTACCCAATGTATAAAACTTATTCTAAACAATACTACTTAACTATTTTAGTACTCATCATATTTGAATTCACCGATCTTTGACCGTCTATTTACATACTAAGCATAATAAAACAACTTAAAACTAACACTATTTTATGTTATAATATTACTGCAGTTTTCCATTTTTAATATATCTAATTTACTAATTGCTATAAATAAAAATTATAATTATATAGAAAAGCATAATGTTATGGTATATACAATTTTATGCGATTTTTATGTCATTGACCTGTCTTTGTTATCTTTAATCGTGCTATTAACACTATTAACGTTAACCTCTAAACCAAGGCTCTAATTTCGGCCGTCCTTCGTTTGTTAATAATACGAGATCTCCTGATTTAATTGACATGTCTTTTGACTTACCATCAAATAACATTTTACGATTTTTCTTTGCCCTTTCTAAATACTCCTTAGGTTTTATGCGCTATTTGCAACCTATACCTAATTTCTTGATCATAAGCATCTATATTATAAATAGGCTCCACAGATGAATCTGTTAAATTTTCGGGTATATTTACTTTTTTACCAAAGACTAATTCAAAAGGGGTGTAATTGTGGTAACTACAAGAAGTAGAATTGTAGCAGAAAGAAAAAAATCCACACTTCCCATTCGGTATTTGTTTCATTAACATACATTCTCATAATTAAGAACACGATGGTTTCTTTGGCACCCTCCTATAATTTGGCTATGGTTAGCGGTGGACATGTTGTAACTGATGTTTAATAATTTTGAAATATTTTGGACAAGTTGATTTTTATATTATGTTCCCACATCTGTTCTAATTTCTTTCATGGGACTATATATAAGAGTAAAATGTTCAAAAATAGCTTTAGCTACTGTAAATGTTTCTTTATTAGGAATGGGTTGTATAATAACATATTTAGTTAGTTCGCAGTGAATTGTTACTGCGTATACATTTCCGAAATTTGACTTTTGAAACGGGCTAATCGTATCGATACAGACTACATCGAATGCTTTTTGGGGTGTTGGTGTTAATACTAGGGGTTCCATGTGCCTCGATGTTGCTTTGTTTTCTTGACATTTATGACATTTCCTACACAAATTTGCAACGTCATGGGACATATGTGATGTGTAAACAGACTTTAATTTTTTAAGCAAACGTTTTGTCTTTATTAATTCGTCCTTTTTCACTTTATTTTTAATTATTTCTTGAAGGTTGCAAAGTACAATTGTTATATTTTAATATTTTATTATCCATTTCTTTGAATTTATTCACAGAGCACTGTGTAAATATTTTATCTGTCATGTTTCATTTTATTTTAGAAAACTTGCAAGCACTAACCATTTTTTCTAACTGAGGCAATATTTACACTCGTGCAAAATTGTCATTAGTGAATAGCAGTTTACTTCGAGTGCTAATTTTTCTTTTATAAATAATTAAAATATTAACATATTTAGGGTTAATTTTTAATTTTAGTACCAGCAATTTCAAAGCGTCAGCATTATTTATTTATTTAAGTCTGGGTATAGTTTTATCACCTGATTTGGTTTTTGTCGTGCCATCCTTTTGTTTTTTAAACATTAATCTGTTTACAGAGTAAATTAGGCTTGTATTCTCATGAATTTGTTTTAAACTATCGATGTTTTTTCTTGATATTTTCAATTCAATTTCAAAATTAAATTCTTCTAAATCTAAACACATTCTAGCAAGTCTTCATAGAAAATAAATACAAAGTCAACTTTTGTGGAAGTGCGAGAAGCATAGGCAATGAGAAGTTCGACACCATCGAAATTTTGACCAATATAAATTTCTTGGAAAAATTAGGGTATTGTAATATAGAAGGGTTAACTAAAACTTTTTACAAAAAATTTTTTTGACATTCTTCTGTTCAATCAAATATAGCATTTTTCTTTGTTAACATATTTATTGGATATGTAATGGCGGCAAAATTTTGAATAAAACGTCTATACTTAGTAATTAAAAGATGCAACATTTCGTTTAACATCAACTGCCTTACGCGGAATCGGATAGTTGTTTATAATGTTATATTTTGATTCGTCGTTATTTTATGTCCTAAAAAGTAACCTCCTTTCTAAAGAAATTGCATTTGTGTAGATTCAATTTTAAGCAATATTTTCTGCAAGTGCTAAATACATCTCTTAAGTTTTTCAAATGATGTTGTTCCGAACAGCCAATAACAATTATTAGATCGTCCGTATAAAGAAAAGCTTGTTGTGGGGCAATGCCTGCAAAAGCTATAGATATCATTCTTTGAAAACTGTTTGGACTGACGGATAACCCAAAGGGAAGTCTGGTGAATCCAAAAAAAAAACTGAATCCACACTAAATGAGGTAATATATATTGATTCTTTGTTAAGTGGAATTTGATGGAAACCATGGAAGACATAAGATAAACAACCGAAAACCACTTCCTCTTTCTAGCTTATCTAGGATATCATCAATACGGGGAAGAAGGAATTTAGTTGCAACCGGATCCTTACCGACAAAACGAAAATCTATGCAGAGCCGTCACGCATTTTTACCATTTGTACTTTTCGTTGGGACCAATAATACGGGACTATTATATTCTGAAACAGATGGCTCGATAATATCATTACGCAGCATATCCTGAACCTGTTTATTTATTTCCTCTTTAAATAAATGAGGTGTTCTATAGTTTTTAATATATACAGGTTTATTATTACGTAATTTTAAATTCTGCGAATAAAAATTGTTGACTGTTACCTTGTCTGTTTTTAACGCGAAAATATCTGAAAATTTTTTACACAAATTAAATAAATCAGTTTTTACAAACTCGGTTATATCTTGATTAATCTCTGACATAAGCTGAGATGTCGGTTTTTAATTTCCGATTTAATTTTATTAGTATCAAATTCATCTATTTAAATTAATTTTGGTAATGTGATATTTAAACTATTTGATGTTGTGTTTATAATTTTAGCAGTTGGGTTCTTTTTCGAAATTACAGTCGACGCTGTATACACGCCTATTTACTTCACATCTTGGTGGAATATAAATACGGTTTTCTTCCAAACTACTAAAAATAGAAATGCTTATTTCATTATTTTGTATTTTTAAAGTCATAATACAATGTGAATAGTCTATAATAACTTGATATTTAACCAAAAAGACCCTACCAAAGACTCCATCACACGGTATCAGAAAGTCATGATTTACTATATGAAATTGGTGATTAGTTCTAGGTGTTCCTAAAGAATTTTGCTATTTTATTTGTGATATCTTTAATTTTGCTTAGATTAGAGCAATCTATAACCCGATCAAGAAGTACGTTTGTTCTTTTAAAAACTTCGACGAATACAAGTTAAAGCTATAAATAGTCACATATCTGTCATTTCCCACAACAATCGCTCCAGTGCACAGTGGTTTCCCGGAGACCATTTATGGCCAATAAGGGTTATATTAGAAGTACCTTTAACCTAAGTAAATATAATATTAAAATATACTGTAAGGTCCAGTAGGCTTAGAAAATAAAAAAAACACTGAAACAAAAGAATACCTACAACTATCAAAACGAAGCGTCTTTTCAATATTTAAAAACAGGCTCTTAAAACACATTATTTTTCTATTATATTTTTTAAGATATTGGTAATTATTTAAGTTTGTTTGGAAATATATTAATAAAATTTGATATGGAAGCTGCAAAACAACGTAAGTAAAATTAAAACGTTAATTCAATGTTTGATTTTTATTTCATAGTAGCTGTTTTGAAGGGATGTTTTAATCGTGGTTAAAATTTATGTTTCCGTCATCAACCGTTTTTGCAACTTATGGAGTTTTTACTAGAACATTATCTAAAGATATTTTTGAGAAATAAAATAGCTGACGCTTTATGAGATATCATCACTTTTATGTTGGTGTTCATCAGTAATAATTTTTGCTACAGTAAGGTACATCGTACAGTAAAAATAGAAAAAACATTAATATTTAAGATTTTTTTGCTTAAATAAATTAAAAACCTACAGTTTAACATACTAAAAGTCTCCATTCCTTAGTCATCGATGTCTGTCATTTCTAACCTCCAAATGTCATCGGGAAAAGGTTTTTCTTGTCTTTGTTTGCACTCTCAATTTGGAGATTATTTTACCTTTAATGTCATAGACAAGTCATGTGCTGCACAAAACGACATTAGCTCCGTGAAGCACGTTACCTGTCAACCTTCCAACCATTCAGAGGTTAGAGATTTTTAATTAATGGTTTGAAAATAAAAGAAATTCAATTGAAAGAAGTTCCCAAGTTTACAACTTAATTTAACAATAGAATAAATAATCGAGGCGAAAACTATCAACAATCCGCTAAAAAAAGTAAATGAAATTTGCGACCAATTAACAAAACAGTGGTAAAAAACTAATCGTTCCAAAAATACATTTATGAAATAGAATAATGCATGGTTACTAAGGGAGGTAATTTTTTCTCCACAAATGAATATACTACAAACCCCGGGTATTTCTTTTGGAAGGCCGGAAAAATCATTTACATAAAGCAGTAATAGGTCAAAACGAAGAAAAATTCGAGAACTGACAGATACATACGACAAAAATCAATTGAAAGGTGCGTTGAAGTTAATTTTAAAAAAAGAACAAAAAAGGATAACCTAAATTTAATTAAAACAGGTCTTGAAACTACATCAACCCGATCAGCTAAATTAAATTAATGAACACTTGGAATAATCATAACAAAAAACCTATCAAACCATATATAAATGATGAAGCTCTTAGCCTGATAATCGATACTAGAATGTCCAAGCATGATTATGAAACAATTAGAAGAGACGTTAAGGAAAGAAACTTCGATGTTTATCCCTCTTATAAAAAAATTTTGGAAGCAAAGGTCAATTTTTACTCATCTTCTGAACATACACAGCTCAGCGAATTGGATGCAAAGGTTCAACTACAGACGCTTTTCGACCATGCTGTTTAGCGAATTATTTGAAAATGTCGATACCGGCCTTACAATGACTTAGGTACACAAGTGGGGTTGCGACGGAAGTACCGGTCACAGCGGATATAAACAGACTATTACAGAAAATGCTTCAGACTCTAATATATTTCGCACATCACTCGTACCCCTACAATTATTTTTAGTCAGTGAAGTTGATCCAAATATAAAAAAAATATTTTGCCAAAACCCTCGGCCGTCCTCCACTAGATATTGTAGGCCAATTCATATTACTTTTAAAAAAGAAACTGCAGCTTTGATTTTGCAAGAATTCAGTTCAGTCACAGTGAAGAAAGAAATTGAGGAATACATTTGACCGAATGTAGATGTGAGAATAAAACATTTTTAGTGAAATATGATTTAAAGATGACAATGATAGATGGCAAAATTACTGGTGTTTTGACAGAAACGAGTTCAAATCAAGCATGTAATATTTGCGGAACTACTCCGAAAATAATAAACGACATGGAAAAAGTCACAAAGAGGCCAATAAAGGAATCATCTCTAGACTACGGTTTATCCACTCGTCACGCATGGATTAGATTTATGGAATATTTCATACACTTATCATACCGATTGGACTTGGACTTGGATTGGAAGAAGGGGAAAAGGCAAGTGTTAAAGATAGAAAGAAAGAAATTCAAATCCGCTTTAAAAGCGAAGTGGGATTGAATATAGATAAAGTAAAGCCAGGGGGGAGTGAAACTAGCAATGACGGGAATACCAAGAAAATTTTTTGCCGAAGCATCAGTAACAGCTTACATCTTAAACATCGACAAAGAGTGTGTCAAACGTTGTGCGTGCATTTTGCAAGCTATGTCATCGGGATTTCCAATTGATGAAACTAAATTTAAAGAATATGGCGAAAAGATAGCGGGGCTGTTGAGTTCAAACTATCTGTGGTATTACATGCCCAGCAGTATTCACAAGATTTTGATTCATTGCGCATCCATAATTTCTGCCGCAGTCCTACCAATAGGCATGATGGGAACATTTTAGTCTAAAAACATAAAGAACAGCCACAAAACAGGATCGTTTAAATAGATTTTTGGTATCTTCTGATCCACTAATCACAAGTTTAAGGAAATTCCGAAGAAAAATAAACAAATGTTTTTACCCGAAACAATAAAATTATTTAAAGAACATTTACCATCTATGGCTCCTAAAAATATTGATTCCTCCGATTCTGAAGATGAAATCAATGTTTTATATTGATTTTTTGTTTGTTTTTTAATAATTACTTCATTTAATAATACATATGCGTAATATACTTTTAAATATTTTATATTTATATCTTTGTTAATTTAAGACACAAATTTCAATAAATGTTATCACTGTATAAAGTGACGTAAATGAAAAAACATCAATGGTTTGAAAAAAACATGTTCTTTTAAAGAAAAACATACACATAAAATTTGATAGTTACATAATTTTACCTACCAGTTAAGATTATTACGACTTTTCGTTCGAATATCGGACGCCGACACGTGTTTTTTCCTGCATTTGTACACAAGCGCAGACAAAATATTACATCTTACATCCTAAAAATCAGATAGTACGTTTTCTTTCATGTTTTTTACATTAAAAAAATCATGTTTTTATTTAGCTTAGAACATACATACATCCCTATAAATAGGTAGATATCTAATGTTTACCATTTCACAAACAAGCATCAAGAAATATGCGGACAAAAACATTCGCCAAATCCGAATTTATTCTCAGATATGAGGGGAAGCTAATGCTAAATTTTGTAACTTTTAGATAAAAAAAATATTTAAAAAAGTGTAAAAAAATAGGTGACTACCTAAAGGAAATCTTACAAATATGTAATGAGAAATTAATAAAAAGTAATTTAATGCTTGTTTAATTGGGAAATAGTAATATGAAGTAATAAAAAGTTCCAGTTGCTCTAATTTCGTCTACTATGCGTCACTCGTGATTCAAAAATTCTAAAAAGGAAATAGAAGTTATAAAAGTTTAATTTGATATTTAAATCAAATCTACGCTTAAGAACATAAAAATATAACTTGGGCTTTAAGTTATTTTCGCTGTTTATTTTTCCATTAAAAGCGACACCTGTCATGAGCTAATCAAATCCAGATGTGTATAGCTTATGTGTATGTGTAAGTTTATTTTTAAGCTTAATTTACCTAATCTCCACCAATTAAACACAAAATATTTTTAATCACAATTATAACCTACTTTTGACCAAAAATGATCTTCGAGAAGCCACTGTGCAATGGGGTGCTGGTTTGGATATTTCGGTTCATTTCCATTAGACATTTAATGTACATTATATCTTCTACGACTAGTATTAAACCTATTATTTGTATTAAATGTATTAGCTCTGTTACCACTGTTGTAAGAGGTATAATTTCCCCTAAAATTAAAGTTATTGTTATACCGCCCTCGATTATAACCTCGGTTTAGTCCGCAATTTCCATAGTTACTATTTCGTCTGTCAAACGGGTTACACTCTTGGTTGAAAACGGCGCGGTTGAGGGGAGTATCTATTTGATCTTAGTTGAAAAATATTTCCATTGCTAGCAGATGTTGAAGAGTTTACGAATTTGGTTATGACTTCCTGGAAAGTCGAAAAATTACCAGCCTCTAGTATCAAATTTGCCCTGTCAGAGGAAGCTTTTTGACTTAGTTAGTGAACTGTAGCTGCCACTCTATAATTTTCGGCTACCTCAGAAGGCACAACCTCATTAATATAAGCCAGTTTCAGTTTAAAAGCGGATTCTTCAACCTCTGAGGCATAGTTTATAGTCTCTTTATTATTTTGTTTACAATTTTTAATTTTTGCTGACAATAGAGGAGTACTATCTCCTTTTATAATTTCATTGACAGTTTGCTCATTATTAATTAAATCTCTTGATTTACCTAATAAACGGGTTTTTATAAAAGCGACAACACTACTTTCATGTTTAGTTGAATATTGTTTTAGCATTTCTAAGACATCCAAGAAGGTCTAAGGTTGTTAGGAAAACCATCAAAAGAATGGGGAGGATTTTGCTTGCAAAATTTAAAAACTCAATTGAACCTATAGGCGTTTTTTCAGATCAATAGATCTATTTTTTTCAACGGCGTTCTGGGAATTTTATACTTTACATTTAATACGTGAAAGGACTTAGTCACTTCATCTCTAACTTTAATAAATTGTTTTTTGCAAATACTGCGTTTCAATTCATCTAAAGAATCCCAATGAATGGCAAGGAAAGTGGTAAACTCATTGAATAACTTAGTCAGTTGATCTCGTGCATTATCTTGTACTGCTTTAGTTTTAGATACAATCTTTTAGCTTAGTTTAGGACCTGTTGATAACTTTTTATTAAAAATACATGCACTATTTCATTAGACTTGTGTATAGATTTAACTATTTTGTTAATATTTAAAAATTATAGAATATTAGAACATATATGCAGAATAGGCAGATAAATAATGTATATAAAATATCGATTTACATTTTTATTTATATTTATTACAGCTATCATAACACGGTAGGCACTATTCAATCACTACACTGTTTATTTTTCTACCTTCACTTATCACTCATTACCTTACTGTCTACTTCTTAGAATTGCACACCGGACCTATGTTGCATTTAGGTCAGCTTTCCACACACATGTCGAAACAACTTCTGCGAGATTTTTTCAAGCCTGTATTTTAACCTTTTTGTGGTAAGCCCGAATTAGCTTCATGAGTATAAGAGTTAACAAACTGGATAGAATAAAATATAATATCACCTTAAGATCTTTATTTATATTGTATTCCTGCTCTTTTACTATAAAATTGAAATTTACGATATCATTTTCTTGCACCTATTGTTCTGTTGTCTTAATATTTTTCATTTTATATTATGTCAAAAAATTATCTTGATAAACTTATTAAATATTTTACTACTTGGGAGCAACACCGGCCATAGCTATAGCAGGGTGGCAGGATCGCCATGTAGCGGAGCAATTAAATAAGAGGTATATAGTTGGACATCTCATTCTTTATTAATTATCCTCGCTTAAAATTTTTCGTCCTAATATACCAAACTTAGTCTATAGGAAATGCTTAAATTTTGTGAACATAACAAAATGTGTGGTGTATTTAAGTTAGCCAATTTAATAACAATAACATTAGTCAGTAGTGACTCTGAGGAGCGATCGTTTTCTTGCTTAACAATAAGTTGCACTTTTTTGCGAAATACAATGTTTAAAGAATTTAACTATTAGTGTTACATAACTTAAAAGAAAATAGTCGCATTATTAATCCGATTTTTTACGTAGAACTAATGCATTCTTTTTTACTGATACAAGACAGAAGAACTTTTAAGGGGTAAGTAATTTCAAGAACATAGTAATTTAGTATTGCTTACCCTGTTTTAAAAGGCACTGCACGCCACTGATATATATATTCAGAATTATCCGAAATGTTCTGGAAGGCCGTCGAAAAAAAATCACTAAAATCTTCTAGAAGGCCCTCGGTAAAGGACGACTTGTTTGTTTACTCCTAGCCGACATACAGGAACGTTTGACGATTCCTTTGGGTAGTTTTCCCACGCCGGTCACAATATGTTCTTTGAGGCAATTTTTACCATTTAATTTAGGAAATTTCCACACTACAAATAACTGTATATCGCAGCAGCAGTCACGGCGACTCAAAATGAACTCCCCTGTAGCTTTCTATTTGCTCACGTTTAGAGCTGAATTATTGTTTAAACAATGCCGCCCGAGAGACATACTCATAACTCGTTAACAAATGAAGTCACAGGGTCGAAATTTAGCATCCCATCGGGTATATTTGAACGAAGTTTAGAATCCATATGTTGCAAAATTGCATAAGTTACTGACATTTGCAAAAACATTTTATATAGATTTTTTGTGTTTTTTTTTAAACTAATTACGGCTTTTTTATTGAACACCTTTCAAAAGATAGAGTTTTGAAATATTTATACCTTTTAGAAAAAGCATATTTATAGAATTACCTATTATAATCTGGAAGGAAAAAATCAATTTTCGGAGCAATTATTTTTTGGGTGTATTTTTGTAAA
Organism: Kuschelorhynchus macadamiae; assembly: GCA_030620095.1. Classification (NCBI taxonomy): domain Eukaryota; kingdom Metazoa; phylum Arthropoda; class Insecta; order Coleoptera; family Curculionidae; genus Kuschelorhynchus; species Kuschelorhynchus macadamiae. The sequence continues at coordinate 249,453 of JAUTXW010001307.1, forward strand.
ACAACGTTATTAAAATACACTTATATAATTTGCACAGCCATTTTCCATATTGCCTGTCATAAGTGAATTTTGTAAGTTGCACAGTTAAGGTCAAATACTTTAACTTGAATTTGGAATTGATAACATCAACAGTCACTTATTTTATAAAAGTGATGCAACAAAATCAATATACACACTTCCATATTCCATGATATTAGATGTATTTATACTACAAAAACAAAGAGGTACCTTTCTGCATTTTTAGCTACGACTTTTAAAACTGGAATTAGAATATCTGGATTACCAGATATACTGAAATTCGACCGTAACGGTAAAACATAAATGTAATACGTGTTATATTCTTTTATTTTTGGAGTTTCAATTGTTAAACAATTTCAAAAAAGAAAACTGTATAACTTTTTAAGTATGTTCAAGATTATTGGTCATAAATGCACAACCTCCTTAACTTTTATAAAGTTAGTATTATAACAAAATGTTTTATATAAAAGTTATAGCTAATAAGCTGATTTTGCAGATGTATACCCCTTTTATTATATATTTATCAAATCTATTTCTTCTGACAAATTATAAATAAACAAATTGGGTTTGATTCCTTACAACAAAAATCAGCTTGCTAACTAAAACTTTTTGTTTTAAAAATAAAATTTTATAAAAGGGGATGAAACATTTATAACCAATAACCATGTAATTTTAGAATGTATTCAGGGTGGTTCTTTTCCATAGCCACACATTTAGCAAAATTCAGAATTACCGTCCAAGGTCCAATTTATTTTTTTTTGGAAGAGAACTTAAACAAGTTTGAGATAGTTTATTAAAAATTTGTTTATAAATTGCATAACCGAAAAAATGTATCGATAATACCTTAAATCTCATCCCTCAATCTGCGTAAGGAGAAATTTAGTTTCTAGTCACCTTTTTTGATAAACATATGTAATAATGAAAGTTATTATTGCTTAATACTTTATTCTGGCTACAGACTATTTCTTGTCTCTCTTCTTGTTCTCTCTAAGTGAAATCTAAAATTAATGCAAAGGAGGAGGGTATTTTGAAGAGTATGGTGTCACATATCAACGTTTTTTTTATTCCTGATTATTTATGTATTTATAGGTGCTTAGTTTCCACCAATAGAGCTTATATAAATTTAGTTACAAAATCTAACGGAAATGTATATGTAAAGCACTCCAAAACTTGTATATTATGTTAGGAATATTCAAAACTGTAAACCAGAAACGTTTGGGAGGTTGTAAATAAGAGGTATTAAAATCAAATCTAGCCTTTTTTAGAGACTGTTTTCAAGAACTGTTAGGTATAGGTATTTTCATTTAATTCCCGTCGGAGCTTAGGTTTCAAAACCCATATACATAAATCTTCGTATAAATAGAACTAAACATAAAGACCGAATTTAAAAGTTAACCCCGAAAAGTAAAAAATACCTTTTTTTAAACTGTCTTATTATGATTTGTTAATATTGTTTCTCTAGGACTGAAAAAATATGCTACATGCCAGAAAAAATATCTGTTTTTTTATAATAAAAAAGTACTCGAAAGCTTGGTAACTTCTTTCTTGATGTGATAAACTGGATTTTCACCAAGGACTTAGTTCTAAATCTCCATTAAAGTATTTGACTAAAACTTTAAAGATCTCTTTTGATTAAAAGCTAAGATCTGGTCTTCTTTTTGGTAAATTTTGTAGAAATAAATGGTTAAACAGATAAAATAAAACAGCCTACACTGTATGTAAAAATGTTGCGTTTAAATTCTAAAATGCTTGACTTATTTAGGTAAAACCTAAAAACGCAAAACTAATAACAGCTATTAGCTAATAACAGATCATAAGGATTATTTAAATACTAAAATAATGTTGTTAGTCGGGACTACTGCAAATGCCGGTTTCAAATTTGCCAATACAACGCCTTCCCGCGATTGTTAAATGCAGGATACCCATGAACTCAGTTGACTTGTTTCATAAAACAACAGGGTTTGATTTAAATATCATAATGGGCTATAGTCACATCGTAAAAATATGTTTGAGTCATTGGTCATGAGTTTAGTGATGTTACAGTAATATTGGAAGTGAAAAAGCTGCATACTTAAACACATATAGGATTTGCCCAATTTTAAAGTTTTTAATATTATTGTTTTTCTTTTGATTCCACCAATTTTAATATACACTATGGGGAAAAGCATATATATATATATATATATACAGAGTGGTTTGTTGGTGTGAGAAAGTTGTTATGGGAAATAGAAAAAACTTTTCATACTAAAATTGTAAGGCTTGTCAAGGTGTACATGCTTAAAATATTTTCTTGTATACAGGTGTTCTATAAAAGCATGACAACAAAAAGTGTATTTTTTTAAAATAAAAACCGATATCCTTAAGAGCAGAACTGAAATCAACATAAAATACTGCGTATAGTAGACTATTTTAATTTGACCACCGTTGTGACATTGCCAAGCTATTCAAATTTCTTGAGAAAATTCAGAAAAAACATGGTAGTCAAAATTTCGTTAAAAAAAATTACCTGTTTAAACTTGGTAATAATATTCTGTGGTCTTTTAAACATCATGGATGATGCAATATATATATATATATATATATATATATATATATATATATATATATATATATATATTTGTATATATGTATATATATATATATATATATATATATATATATATATATATATATATATATATTATATATATGTATTATTTTGTGATGATAATGCAACATATTTTTTCAGCGTTTGGGCAGCGTTAGAGGCGAAGACCTAACATATATTTTTGGTCAACCTTTGGTAGGAGGACTCCCGTATTTTCCTCAGAACTACTCCAGACAAGATATGGGTGTCTCGGAGGCATTACTCAATTTCTTGAGTAATTTTGCAAAAACTGGAGACCCAAATGTTCCAGGCATTCATAAAGAGGTACCAGATTATGGAACGCCAAGAGAGAAGACGAGATATCGGGGTCTGACATGGGATCCCTATGAGATTGGTACTCAGTTTTATCTCAGCATAAGTAAGTTATTGGCATGAACATTTTTAAACACTTACTCCCGAATTCACAAAAAGAGTCAGAACAGGCTACTTACCTTGGCAAGTATAACTTAAAATAATCCATTTATGTTAACCATGCCACTGTCAAGTTAGAAACGGTTTAAATTTAAACGTTTTTAGCGAATACGGCTGTTACAAGCATACTAAGTACTAACTAAATAAGCTTAAATATAGACCACATCCAATTCAATAGGTTTAAAGTAACTTGTGAGCGCAAAAATTAAATAAACTGTTTTTATTAATGCTACAAATAGAAAATATGGTAAGGATATAAATAAAACGAACTGTTGAACTAAACGTTTTGAAATCCTATCACAATTAGATCTAGTCCAACATTTTACCTGCTTTTAATAAATCTGTCTAAAAACGTAGTAGGGTGACTTAATAATTAATTTTTAAGTTGGCTTGATCTAAACACATTAGACCGATGTAGCTCCTTTATTTACTGGTTGTATTATTACGTTGTTTCTTTAGTATAAATTTAAAAAAAACACTATATGGCTCTATGGCAACGGCTTAGCAGTACGTGTGATGGACTGTATTAATATATTTGTAAACTTAGCCTCTTTCACCGATTTCAACTCCCACCATGAATGTTAACAGTCGTCGTACTCGTAGCAATAGGCCAAATATCGGCAGTTATAATAAAAACAGTGTCGATTTGTAATTCATCTTTAGCAAGTATTAATTGTTAATAAACAAAATTGCGTACTAGTTCCGCCATTTTGATTTTTTAAGCAAACCTATCCAAGAACAGTCTCGAGGTACAGACGAATCTTTTGATGCTTCACTCATGAAAATCGATTTTGGCATTTAGTTTGTAAATGGTAAAAAACAATTGATAACATATATACGTATTTGACTTGTAAACACAATACCCTTATTTGCACTCAGTAGGGTAAAAAGATAATTTGATGAAAATTAGTATGGATTAAAAATATACAAGTTCCTATTTAAAATTGTGGACAAAAACGACTTCCTAAAATATGAATAAAATTATATTGCTATACTTTAAACCTTAAGTTACCTAAATTTATTAATTCATATGTTGTTATATTAAAGCCTGTACAATATTTAGATAATTTTTAATTGACCTTTCAGATATTATTAACACAAATTATTTTTATTTTATATTCGTTTTGTCGCCATTTTCAAAACAAGGCATCCACTGAATGATAACGATTTGAGAATCTTGCACATTGTTACATTGCCACCCGTTATATACAGAGTATTTCAAAAGAACTGGAACGGCGAAATATTTCAAAATCTGCTATACCTGGATGCTCTAAATTTGGTATACATCAGTTTTGCGGCAAATGAATAAAATTTGTTTTTCTAAATGTGACTCTACAACAATTTTTTAACCTTTTGAATGTCTCTACCAGTATTAATAAGAACCCATAGAAAGAAATATTTATTTTAATTCATTTTTAAGTAAAAAGTACGGGAGTCATCCACTGAAAGATATAATACATTTTGTGTGCATAAATATAATTTTTTAAATATAACCACCAAAGCTAAGTTAGCTTTCGCTAACTTAGCTTTAATTCCAAAACACTAAATTTCAATTTAACTTATTTTTCAAGATATCAAAAAACAACCACATTTTTTTTGTAAAAATATCTGAGTACATATACTAAATTATACCATTTTTTGTGTAATTTAACCTCACTATAGAAAAGCAATGTTGTCAAATACGGATTTTGCAGCAACTGAGTGAACTTAATTTTTTATACTATAACTATTATAAGTATTTTTATTTTTGTCGATTTCCTTTGCAACTACAATATTGCGGCTTTGTAATATGAGGTCTTTATGTAACTTATAATTTTAGATAGGTATAGTAAGTGTTTTGCTATATTTATTTCTCTGGATTGCCCCACAACTTTTAATTTGATTTCAGAACAAGTTTCTATTTTACTTGTCAGGATATCACTGGATTAAAATTATCAGGCAATTTTGTGATAAATAAATGAAATGAGATATTTTGAAATCATTATACAATTGGCAGGGGTAATCGAACGCAATACAAATGGGTATGCTGTTATAGTAAAAAAAAAGATTTTTTTTTGCAAAAATGGTAATTTTGACAATATTGCCAATATCAGATTGGTTATGATCAATAATCCACGTATATATATATATATATATATATATATATATATATATATATATATATATATATATATATATACAGGGTCACTGGTTTGTATGGAAATGATCGATTATTTCTAAAAGTAAACGAGACAGAAAAAAATGTGGTATGGAGAAAAATTGTGAAAATTGGCATGAAGCTACAACAAAATAAAGCTGCATTTATTTAATAGAACATCCTGTATATTATATATTACCAAATTCAATATGTAACGCATCCTTAGTGCCGGTGGTGAGCGCTCTGTTTGCAGCAATTTAACGGAGAAATTCCAGGGATCCCTTAAAGTAAAAAAAGTAGGTATGTAAAATTCGCCCGCTTGTTATGCTCAAAAATTATCTGCCGAGGTCGTGTTTGTTCGAAAATACTCTGCTTTGTGTGAATATGCAAATTATTCTCATTTGGATGGGCAAATACTGGACACATACAGGTTATAGCGAGAAACGCAGCATTTTTAATTCGTCCGTAAACAGTTGTACGTGCTACAATAATTTTCGTACAACAGCGGTTAGGTTGTTGGCCAATATTCGCGTTTAATTAAAATGCATATTTAGCGCAAGAAATTAAATCATTTCATACTTAATTGATATGTGTTTCAAATATTAACGCAGCTTTAGTTTCGCATAAATAAACAACATGCATTGGTTATTAATTACGTCGGAATTCTATAAATATCCACTCTTACAAAAAAACAATAATTTTATATACTTATATCTATATTTTTGAAATAAAAGTATAAAGCAGTAGTCTAAGCGCCAGTAAACATTTTACATTTATAAATTGATGTAGTAATGGAAATTGTGTACTCCGAATGTGACGAAAAATAATGCCAGTTTTTGATAGAACAAAGGACTTGTATTATGTACGACGTAAATTTTGACGGGGACCTACAAGCCACATTTTAAAACATAGAAACAAATGTTGAATTCTAAAGTTTTAAGTTCTTACCTAAACCACCAGGATTTTCTAAAAATAAACAACATAATTAAAAAGTAAAAAAAATCAGCACCAACTTTATTATCTAACCCTGTATAATATAGTTCTATTAAATGGTTCTCGTTTTGACGATTATAAATATGAGGCTAAGCCTTTATCTTTAAACAATCACAACCGAGGAAGTCGATAAAATCGTGCTATAAGAGACAGCGATAATATATGTATGTGCTAAAAGGTTCTCTGGCTTTCTAACTCATTTTTTCTGGGTGTTTGTCAATTTTCTCGCAAATAATAAAAAAATATGCCTATTATGCGAGTAAATTTCCTAAATTACTTCGAATAAAGGTACAAACCATCTTACTTTATTCCGGCGTTTTCTTGATAGTAAAATAAACTATTTTTTTAGCAATAATGTAATAAAAAAAACTCAAAGTATTTTTATAGAACGGTATTACAGTGCGTACGATTGCCATGACAATATTTATCCATTTTGTCGTATATGGGATATTAATACATTTGTTTATATTTTTTCTTCTACATCATGCAGTTTCATTTAGGAGAACTGATTAGTATGAAAAACCTCCTTTTTCCAGGTCCTACATATTCTATCCGTGACTGAATCTCGATCATGATATATGGTGGAGTGCGTTGTTGTGCAACACGACGTATGGTGAATTATTTCCTTTATTAATTTTGATGATGATGCCTTATTACATTTAAACATTTTTTTGTCTCCTCGGCGCATCCACCATATGTTGTGTTGCTCAGCGACCGAGATTCGGTCACGGCTAGAATATATTGGACCTGGAAAAAGGGGGGTCCATACTAAACGACTCTACTAAAAGAAAATGCCTGATGTGGAAAAACAAATATAAAAACAATTTATTAATATTGTTAAAGCCGTCACATGTAATCACATGAACGATCCTAAGTTTATGTCTAAAACCTATAATTAAGTCTAACCAACTAGTCTTAGCTTAACTAAGGCAGCCAAACGTTCCGGATTGGGCGGGACTGTCCCGTATAAGCTGAAGCAATTCCGTTTTATTATAATCATTAAAATTGTCTCGTAAACAGCTTTAAAATCCCGCATGTCCCGCATTCCATAATCGCCGTCGATAGAAAAACACTATTATTATGTTGTTGAATTAATTTTAAATTTACTCGCAGACCGCGTGTGTGCATCTCTGGTTGCATAGCATATGTCCGCCTGAACCAAGGCCTGTTAACCTGATAGATATGCGAAAAAAGTTCCCATTTTTAGAGATGTATTTGATGCCGTAGACAATATGGTGTAATAAATGGTACATTTTCCGTGGCCCACGGAAGCAAAAATGATATCCAGAGACATTTATCTTCAGATAAACACAAAAAAGCCTTAATGCAGCCAGTTGATCTGCATCGCTGACAAGTGTCTTTAGAACTGAAAAATATGGTGGGAAAGAAGCCAAGCTGTCAAAAGCAGAAGCTATATGGGCATTTCATTCATTTCAAAGTTTAGCTATGATAAAACAAAATGTGAAGCTATTGAGAAAAATGTCATTGCACCTTATTCCTTAGAAGTTCTTAAAAATGAGTTCAGTGAGGTGCCTTTTATTTCTTTATTTACGGATGCTTCAAACCATAACGACATAAAATTATTTCCAATGCTAATGCGGTACTTTCACCCTGTTACCGGCATAAACCTTAAAATACTAGATGTAAAAAAGTTAATTGGTGAAACCGTTAAGATCATATATAATTACTTGATGAGTATCCTTGAAGAACATGCCCTAAAAGTTAAGGTGGTAGCATTTTGTGCCGATAACGCTATTACTAATGTTGGCGGAGTTGTTTTTATAATTTTAATTTTTATAATTTTAATTATTTTTATCAAATGGTGAAGGCGTAAGTAAGAAAATACGCCTGCGGCGCAGTGGTATTTTCTCCCTGTCTGTCCCGCATTTACATTTTAAACAGTTGGACGCTTTAAGCTTAAGTCATTCTACCACAGAGTACTACTCACACTTTGAGTTCTATGCTACCCTATGAATTCAGTAACAAGATTTAGTATACATCTTGTTACTCAATTCTGAACTAACTTTGAACTGATCCTTCAACTAACTGCCTTGCCCCCTCGTACCCCGGTATCTTTATGTCACCTGTGTTTTATAAACAAACTTTGTATGAACATTCAGGTGAATATTACCTGGTTGAAGGATCGTGAACTTGTTTGTTTAATTTTGCTTTTGACTGTGGATGCACACTATTAGTTATATATTTTTTAAATGTTATTTTTGGAAAAATATTGAAATTTACAAATCCCATATCCGACAATATCATACAACTGAATTTCGTATACATTTTAAAATTTGAACTGTGTCTGTTTGGAGCCTAATTTTTTTGATAAATCTAACATAATATATAATATAATAAAACATTTTTTAGAAAGCTCTCCAATGCGAGCTAAATATACAGGGTATTTTATTTAAATCAGAAATATGCATGTACACCTTGCTAAATTCCGATGACTTAATTTACTTAACAATAATTAAAATAAAACAAGGTGTCAATGACAATTCGATAACAAACTCCAACAATGTAACTAAGCCTAATATAAGAAAGAACGCGTTGAAGTGTAGTAAATGATGAAAAGTTATTTATTAATAAATGCAAAATATTTTCGTTTGCATTCAAATTATGAAAAAGCGCGATTTTGTTTTCTTCGATAAAAATTTGCGGATTGGATACCTGAGAATTAAAATTACTTTTAACATTTAACCAAGAGTTTTCCGGGTCAGATAAAAAAACTAGGGCCGTTAAACCAAACAGGGTTGGAGAGAAACTCCGGTAGTAAACCGCGCGAGGCTATGTCGGCAGGTTTGTCAGACGAGCGCACATGGTGCCAAAAAAAAAGGCGAAATACGGTCTTAAATATAACAGATACGATTAGAGATAAACAACTTTCAACGATGCGGATGCGGTTTGATCCAATATAAAACAGTCCTGAAAAAGTGTAAGTGAAACTTTTGCTAATAGAAACGTAATAGCGATAATTATCTACAACAAAAGACATCCGTTTTACTAGTAAACCAGCAGCGCATAATTCTCGGAGGCATCGCAAATCCGTGTAGCTCATACAAATAATCGAAATTTTCAAATATTTGTCTCGGAACATTTAAACTGCTTAAAATTTGCAACTCATTTTTATATTGGGTCCAAGTTCGAATCACCTCAAGGGGAGGTTCCTCATCCCAATTTAACTCACATGACCATAACTTTTGGATTAAAGTTTTGGTATAGAAGGTAACCGGAGCCAATATACCCAAAGGATCAAGAACTCGGGTTAATTCGGATAAAAGATTGTTTGGGACATGGTCGGTCTAAAAAACTGACTGAAAATAAAAAGCAGTCCCTAGCGGGATTCCACTGTAACCCTGGAACATCTACAGCGGTGCTTTCCAGCTCAAAATCAAAGGAGCGAGAATGTGTTGGCAAATGATCAGGGTTAAAGTAGCCAAGCGATGAAGGCTCATTACTTGACCATTTGCGTAATTCAAAACCACCTTTTTTTAGTAGAAATTAGTTCTGTTTGGAGTAGAAAAGCGTCATTTATGGTGAAACAGCAAGCGCTGATATCACCAATATAGGTTAGATTTTTAAAGCGTGCGCGGCTAAAGAAAAGCTCTCTCCCTCATCCTTAACTAGCTGTAAAAGGGTGCGCAATGCTAGAAAAGGTGCCGAGGAAATACCGTAGGTAAGAGTAAACAAACTATAGTCCTGAAGGGGTTCATCCGAGGAAAAACGCGATATAATGCGTTGATAGTCCCGATAAGCGGGATTTACTAAGATCATGCGATACATCTGTTTGATGCTCAAATAATATAGGGATAAAGGCGAAAAATCAAAGGAATAGAGGCTACATCTTTTTGTAATTTAAGCCCTACCAGTAAATGTTCATTAGGAGACATTTGATTGGGTAATTTTGCGCTTCCATTGAAAACGACGCGAAGTTTAGTCGTCACATTTTTAGGTTTAACCACGCAATGATGCCGCAAATAATAATAAGGGCTGTTCAGTTTACAAGCAGGCACTATTTCCATGTGACCTAAATTTAATTATTTCCTCATCTTTGTATTGCGTGTGCAATGTGGGATTTTTTAATAACCTTCTTTCGAGAGAAAAGAACCTATGTATTGCCAACTCGTGTATGCCTGGAAAAGTGGGCAAATTACTTTTAAATAGAAGTGAAACAATGTATCTACCATACGCGTCGCGCTCGTGTTCCGTTTCAAATATTTTTTCGCACAAGTTTTCATCAGGAGGAAGAGATTGAGTAGTAGGGGCTTCTTTTAGTTTCCAAAACAATTTCAAGGTAGATTTTAAGCTAATTTCGGACGTATTACATAATAAGGCGGTTATTTGCGGGGTACTTGGCGAAACAAATTTTCCCATTACAATATACCCGAAAATAGTGTTTAGGTCTTCAGGTTCATTTGAACATCCCTGAATGCGGCCATTCAAACGAATTTTTGAAAATAAGTCACTGCCAAGTAACATGTTAACTCTGTCAGGTTTATAAAAATGTGTATCTGAGAATTTTAAATTTTTAATGTGCGTTTAGGAATCGGGAGGAAATGAAATCGAAGGCAAATTGTCACAAATTCTATTTAAAATTACCGCATCTGTCGCCAGACTGGACTTCCCTGCCCTGCGGGCTTTATGGCGAGCGTGACACTTCCATTATTCGAATTAGGGCCCATATAACTAATGCCGTATATTTCCAGGGAACAATGTTTTTGGGTAACACTAAACGGTTAGCGGCTTTAAGCAAAATAAAAGAAGACATACTACTAAAAGAATAAAAGAAGATATACTACTAAAAGGCACCTTTGTTGTCTATAACGTCAATAAGCGCGGTAGAAAGTAAAATACTTTGACCCATTTCGCCTGCGGTAGATAAAATGCTACTACAATTAGTAGGGATCGAAGGTTTGATTTCCGAAGTTTGGGAATTATTATGCTCTGACCACAATCAGAAAAAGATTGAGAAATTTTTTGCATATTTTGATTGCGATTATTAGGCGTATTAGATGCTTAGGATTTAGGTGAACGCAGGAAGGTAAGATGGCGTTTATGACAAGTTTTACACGTGGGCAAAGATTAACATGACCTGAGTTCGTGGATATTACATAGGTAGTTAAAAGAAAGGCGCAAGCAAAATTTTACGCACGAATACAAAGCGTGATTATTTCTGCATAAGTGACACCATGTTACAGAAGAGCTTTTATTAAGGAACACTTCTTTAAAACTAGAAGTAATATTAACTGTGCTATATGCCAGACACATTTTTTCTAGAAAATATGTCAGATTTTCTTACGTTGGAACCCACAACTCAAATGTATTGTCTTGTGTTGTCTAAGATGGGCACTTGTTATTGTGATTATTTTTGTTGACATTTAGCTTTTTAGGCGTGGATTATCTGACATATGTCGTGTTCAGGCGGTTGCGTGGGCATCCGTTATTCTATAAACGAATGTTTGTTTTGCAGATATTTTCACTATTGCTTAACGTATTCCCAATCAACGAATTGCAATTATGATTTATTCTTAAATAACAAAGTTTCCATCAACTGCTAGGTTTCAACCAATGATAATTATTATATAAAACAATGGATTACTTTTAGCAAGAGCACGGTTTGGTCACATGTAACCATCCACAAGAGTTCAGCTCGAACTCGTTTAAGGGATTTTCCTAAAACAGTTTTATTTCCTCGACCTTATTAATAATGTGTTTGGCATTGTTTAGTGAACACATGCCACCGAATTTATCTAAAAAGGTGGATTTGTTTTCACTGAAGTTTTGATTAGATCACCATATTGGTTTCCTATCCACCCTGGCGTATAGCTGTCTTGAAGTCGTTTGGTTTTTTAAAATATTTTGAAACCCTTTTATAGGTGGGAGGGTTTACTGTTTCTTGTATACTTTTATTAATTTAACTTTTTTTTATTTTTGTTGATTTTTTCATAGAAAATGGGCATATTTTTATAAATGTTTTTGCACCACAAAATATAGTGTTGTGTTAAGGAATAAATCAGTTACCAAATAAAACAGTTTGCAGAGGTTTTCTGTATTTTAAAACGGCTTTTAATAACTTAAGTATTTTTCTGATTTACAGATCTATATTATTTATTATAAATTATTTGATATTATGTGTAGTTTTGATTTTATGTATCGAGATTTCTTTAGTTTTGCTGACACTTAATTTTATAAATTTATTAAATGAAAAGATTTCGAGGTTGATTAGAGAATTTTGCTTTTGTTTACAGTTATTTTAATTAATGTTTTAAGATAGTAATTAAATATGCATTGCTTTGTTAGAATAAAATTAAAAATTTATTAATTATAGGGATAGGTTTTAATTGTGATTTTGTTGGGTTGGAGGTATCATTTGTTGAATTTTATAATTAAAATAAAATAAATAAGTTTATTATTGGAACTAATTTAAATTAAATTTAAGGGAAAATTATTTCATAAATTAGCTTCCTATCACGTCAATGTTTTTCTTTTATTTTTGAAAAGCAGTTCTTAGGGTTTTGTAATGGGATTTGCAACCACCTGCTTAATCAAACCAGTTTCATTTCAGAGCATACTGCCTGACAACTTTTTGCTGCACCGAATAAACCCAAGTTGGTAACGTTCATTTTTAAATTGTGACTTCAATTATTTTAGTCAAAAAAATACTTAAACTTATCTGATTTAAAAACTAACCTAAAAACATTTTGTTATAGATCTTTCTCTTCTCAAGGAACAAGTAGGTAACCGTAGAGTCTAGGGCCTCCCAGTTTCATTCATCTTTGTTTTCGTTGTTTTGTTTTGTTTTATTTTTGTTTTTTCCTACACTCTACTATCCAAATTAAATTGGCTCTGGGCCTAGTTTGTACGCTCAGACCAAGTTCTTGCTTTTTTCTTTGTTTTGGAAATTATAGAAAAATAAATACAACCAAGAGTAGTACGAGTGTCTGCGATCTGCACCAAAAACTAATGAACTTGAGACCTGATTTTCTGAGGATTCAAAAATCACGTCTTTTCACAAATCATCATTGTATAATTCTTACTTTCGTCCCTCGGAACAAGAAAGTATTGTAATCGTGAAGAAAATAGCTTCCGAGATTTTTTCAGATGTTCACGTTTCAAGGTCTCTAGATGCCAAAAAAAACATTACGTGGGTCTGTCTGACTATTCATGTTATAACTAAAGAAACTACTTAGCCGATTGTCTTCAAACTTTGGTCAAAAATTTGGGGCCAATGGGGATGGCTTGATAACATTTTGGTAAAAATCCAATATGGCAAAATAAAACAGCGGTCTAGTAAAATGTTTTAGAAAATATTATTTAAAACTATTTTGTATCTTGCCTTTTTATATAATTGAGTTTAAAATTTGGACTAAAATTTGATGTGATATAAAGATAAAGTGGTAAAATATTGGCACAAATTCAGCATGGCGATACAAAATGGCTGCCTTATGAAATTAAAAAAAATCAGTATAACAAACTATAATATTGAGTTGATTTTATGTTTTGCCCAAAAGTCAACTCTGACATAGGTAGAAACTGGTAAAATATTGGTACCGGAACTTCCCTTATTAATAATCCCCCAGGTATTAAGAATAGTAAAATATGATTCTACTTAGTTCCGCATATAATAATTTCGAGGTCACATATATAATTTTAATAATCTTTCAGGTTTTTAGATATTCTGGGGATATATGGGGAAACTTCGGGGTAATTAAGCAAAATATGTTAGGGAACCAAAAATTTCCTTTTTTGAAAAAATGAAAGAAAAACACATTTTACATATGTGTTACTTAATGACTACCTTACTAATTTTAATAAAGGAAATATTCGTAACGAGGGTGCTGGATATTTACCGATTTTTTTTACAATCTTTCAAATTCAAATAGGTAAATAAAAATTATTAAAGTATTTGTTGTCAAAATTAAAAAGTATAAAACTCAAAATTATTTTAATTTTTTTAAACCGTTGACGGGTATGGGTATTTTGGGGTTTGCGTTTTTTTTTTGTATTCTACGTAAAGATTCATTTTTGATTTTATTAGTGTATTTATTTTGATTTGGACTAATACAAAATAATAACCATTGTATGTTTATAAAAAAAAACACGAACCAATAGCTTCACCTAAAAGAGAAAACAGCCCTACAAAATTGCCTTTGCTTTTATGTCGCTCGTATAAGGAAAGTATTGTAATCGTTTTTACATATATTCACTTTTTAGAGTCCGCAGATGCCAAAACACCTGTTTTCTCAATTCCGTTGGTCTGTCTGTTTGTCTGCCTGTACGCGACATAGCTCAAAAACTACTTATCGGATTGACTTCAAATTTTGGTCAAAAATCAAGGCTCATAGAGGAATGAAATGGTTACTTTCGGTTCGGCAAAAGTCCAATATGGCTGAACAAAATGGCGGCCTAGTGAAGTGTAAAAAAATTATCATTAAAAACTTATTTAATTTACCTATAATTTTCCACAAAATCAACTATTTAATTTAAAGTAGAATTTTGGTATGAATCCAAGATAGCGGAAACAAAATGGCAGCCTAATAAAATATTTAAAAAAATCAGCCTGAAAAAACTACTTATCAGATTGATTTTAAATTCTGTTAAGGTAAAATTGTGGTATGAATTCAAGATGACGAAACAAAAAGCAACCCTTTCCAAGGATTACATAGCTTCAAGTTTTAGCGTTTCTCAATTTCGTCGGTCTGTCTGTCTGTCAATTTGGGGCATAGCTAAAAGAGTACTTGACCTCAAATTTTGATCCAAAATTAAAGGTCTTGTGAGGATGACCCAGCAACATTTTGGTAAATATGGCGGAACAAAATGGCGACCTGGTGAAATGTTAAAAAAATATCACTAAAGAACTAATTATCCAAATTACTTCAAATATGGCATAAAAATCAAGTGTGACATAGAAATGAACTAGTAAAATTTTGATATGAATCCAAGATGGTCGGATAGTAAAATAAGTAAAAGAGCAAGATTAAAAAAACTACTTTTAGATTAATTTTAAATTTTGTGCAAGCCTCAAGTGTGATATAAAGTGGTAAAATTGTGGAACGAATTCAGAATAGCGGAACAAAATGGTTACAAAATAAAATGTTTACTAAATCAACATAAAAATTTTTTCTTATTCTGTTGATTTCAATTTTTTCACAAAAATTAAGTGTGAAATATACTGGTATGAATTCAGCATCATGAACAAAATGGCGGTGTTAACAAATCAGTGTAAAAACTACTTATTCAGTTTAATTAAAATTATGTCCAAAAAACAAATTTGTCGTAAGTAGAAACTGGCAAAATATTGGTACGAACCCAATATAATGGAATAAAATAGCATCCAATAAAATGTTTGAAAAGACAGTGTATGTATAAAATGTTACTAAATGACTATATGCAGAACTAAATTGGGTCCACTTGGCTATTCCTAAGAAAAAGTAAGATTTATAACGAGGGAAGTTTCGTGTAAAAGAAAATACCGATTTATTCTTCTAACTTAAAAGCAAGAGGGAAGAATTTTTATAAGTTAACACCCGGTATATACATATATATTTAACACATGCTAATGGATACATACACATGTAATTTTAAATGGATTCTTAAGTCCTTGGAACCAAACATTTTTGGTAACGTGCCTGCAACAAATTATTTGTTAACTTGATGTAGAGTCAACAGCCACAAAAAAAACATTCTTTATTACATAAACGATATTATAATTTATCTATTTTTCATAATATACACTGCTATAGGTCACTGACATCTAAAATAGTAAAAGCATGTATAATCATCTTTAAATTCAAATAAAGTTTGAAACAAAAACATGTTGAGAAGGTAAATACAGAATGGCAAACATTTATTAGAGAAACCTGGTTTTATTAGTCATTCGTCAATATGTTCTCCGACTCTGCCTAACTTATAATTGACTTATTTCATCAAGTCACCTTAAACAGCTTTCCACGTGTACCATATTTTAACTTCCGTTTCTAATTAAAAGGAATTTCTGATTTAGGCCGAAAAATAATTACTTTTCGAAATTGAGACAAGGGTTTAAGAATCGTTTGAACTAAATAATTGCTTTTTTGCTCTTAAAATTAGTAAATTTAAAAAACTTTGGCATTTTTAAAATTAAGTATTTATTGTTTTATAAAGAAGTTTGCTCTTCAAAAACTCATTTGTGCATTACGCGTTCTGTTGATTTGTTTGCAAAAAATTAAAATGTAAAGAAAATACTATTAATCGCAAGGGGGATGGTTTTAAAACATACTATCAAACCAAGTATTTTCTCCCTTGTCTTTCTACAATAATTATGTATTTCTTTAGGTACGCAATAAGTTTGTTAACTATATTAATATATTTTTTGCAATAAATAGAATTAAGCCCGCTACTCACTATTCGGTTCGATTCCTCTATTCGTATGAATACGCATGATATCCCTGCGTTCCAATGTTAAGCCCGCTACTCACTATTCGGTTCGATTCGTTAGTTCATTTGATTCGTCGATTTGACATGAATGGATGAAGAGGCGATTTAACGAATTGACGAATATTTCATCCATTTTTATTTCATGCCTTTCAATGTTTGAAAATGCACAAAAACAAAAGTTAGGTTTCGCACGAATGGTTCGCCGAGATCAAAGCCTATTTGATTAATCGCTCTAAAGACAGTATTGCCGCGCAACGAAACGAATAGATGAACCGGCCTCTCCACACTATGCAGACGAATGAAAGAGTGGAGGAATCAACGAATAGTGAGTAGCGAGCTTTAGCCAATAATACACAAAAAACAAAAGATTAGATTCGAACGAATGGTTCGTAGAGGTCAAAGCCTACTTAATTGTACATATTTTTTGTAAAATATATACTAGTGGTTTTCTTTGTAGAATAAGCCAAAAATATTTTTATATGTTTATTTAGCGTTCAAAACAAATTAAGGTAAGTACAGTAAAAATTATTAATTCTTAAAACCAAGCCCTTGATATAACTAGCCTCTGGGAAAACTAAAAATGTCAAATTTGTATTATCTAAAAGCAAATAAAAAGGAATTAAAACATCATGTTTTAAAAAATTGAAGATTATTTTAAAGGAAAAAATAGAGATATTTTTAAATAAAATTATTTTATAGCTACATCATTTACGTTTTCTTTTGTATTTCTACATATTTAATATAAGTATAGTATGAGAAACATTGCGAAATAAGACAGCGAATGCTGTATTATCTATCGTATTGAAACCTTGGAAATGGAGTATCAAATAAGCACGTTTGAAATAAATTTGCAGATCTAATGACAACTAAATATATTGATTACAAATTTTATTTTCCTAAAATTAGACCTCAAGCGATATTTAATATGTCATCTGTGTAGGGTGTTAGTTTATTGTCAATACAAGCATGGGCAGTTTCTCATAGTTCCCCATATCGTCATGTTACGGAAACAAAAAAATACATTTAGATACTTATTTACGTATTTATCAATACCAATCAAAAACCCAGAGAACAACTCTCTAATATATTCATATATAAATATTGTTTTAAAAGTAAATAGTATGCATGTATTTGTTCAAATGTCTAACTGTCTAAACCAAACAACTTTTAATTAGGTGTAAGAAATACTTTATTATGATATGTATTATCTAATAGTTACATACATTGAAATGGTGTTCAAACACATGAAGAGTGTAACGGAATAAAATAACTTGCTGCTCAAAGTTCTTAAGTTCATTGCATTGGATCGGTACCTGAATGTTTAATCTTTTTTGCCCAAATGTCAAACCTGAAGTAAGTAAATTTATTATTCACATATTTAAATAATTTTGTGACAAGCTTTTGGGGTAAACTGCATTGTCTTTTAGACAGTGATAATTTTGATCCTGGTATTAGATAAATGGTAGTTTCATTCAGATAAATAAAATATGTACCATAACACAGAGAAAATAAAAATGAAGTAAACTGTTCAACCCTTGGCTTCCATGTGCGTTGTTCGTAATCCGAACCTGACTAAAATCCCGCAAGAAGAGCTTTTACTGATAACCCAATAAATATTTTATTACTGTCATATTTTTACCAAGCGGTATTAGGCAGTATTAATTTACACTAAGTAGGACTATTGTTTTCCATAATAAACAAACACATAACTCACCACAACAACAATCATTTTGATAGAATAACAATCAAACAATATAATCCAAACCAAATCAAATGAGAACTGGGAATACCGACGGCCAACAATAACTTAATGTCGTCATCCCGTTTGGTGCTCTTTCGAAGGCGTTTGCAATACTTTGGGAGTGCATGGACATTTATAATAAAGTTAACACTTATTTTTAACTAGTTAAGCTTCCATATATTTAAATGTTAAAACAAGAAAAAGAAAGTTATTTGAAAGAATGAAAATTGAACCATAATTAACAATAAAAAAATATAGATGGTTGTTAATAATTGGGTAGATGTCTAATTCTTTAAAAGCTGCTCAAATAGATGATGATAAAAAAATGTTTCGGTACCTGATCAACATTCATTCTGGTGAGAGCCAATTTTGACCTACCGACTAGATTTTGGCCTCTTTTCTACTTCTAGGACTTACTGTTTCAAAGGGCCTGTTAATATAGAAACGTCGGCAGATATATTATTAAATTATTGTTGCCATATAAATTTACAAATTAAATATTTAACGACAATGTCAGTTATATAAGTTACAAATAAACCATATATAGTTTTAAGTAATTATGTTGTAATATTCACGAATATTATAGACATTATGTTCGAAAAGATAGCACTATACCTTTTTTTTAAACCTTTTGATACTTGGTAAACTTTTAATGATTCCGCAAAGTGAATTGTATACATTGCTGGAGGAACAAAATGGACTTTTTCTATAAGTAGATGTTTTGCATACCGGAATGTATATTTTATTGGTATACCTAGTGTTTCTATCATGGGCTGTTACGGTATTAGAAAACTTATTTATGTGTTTTTCACAAAATTACAGCACACATTATTAAGATGTTAGGAAGCCCAAGGATTTTAAGTGTTTGAAAAGACCGTCTGCATTATTCAAAAAAAAAAGTGAATTTCACAAATAATTTACTTTTGTAGAATAACATTTGAACCCACACAGAGAATAAGATAACTTAAAAAGCATATTAGATATTTAATAATAGTTTGCAATCCAATATATTCTTTAAGTTTACGATAGCATATTTTAAGTTTTCTAGCCACATGATCTATATACATTTTAGTTGGGAATTTAAGAAAAGTCCAAAAAATTTTCACTATTGAACTCTTTGAATGGTGTTATTTCGTTTTAGGTTCAAATTAGAGACTTGACTTTAATGACATTAATTATAAAATGATTACTTCTGCACCATACCGAGAATGAAATCACAATTTGATTAGCCAGCGCTAAAAGTTGATCTAAGGATTGGACAGATAAAACAACTGTCGCATCATCTACATATATTATACATTTTGCAGAATTCTGTCTCAAGATACACATTCTTCTAGATCATTTATAATCAAAAGCGCACAGTAAGGGAGATATTACACTCCCTTGAACTACACTACATGTAATATTGAACCTATCCGAAAACCAGTTTTGAATTTTTCCTCTAATACAGAAATTTGAAAGGAAAGAGTTCAGCCATTTATTAATGTTAATACCAGGAATTCTAAAATCGTTTAATTTTTTAAGTAAAAATGATGTATCGACATAGTCGTGTAATATTAATAAAGAGAACTTTTGTTTACTGATTGGAGTCCAAACCCTTATAAATGTGTTCCAGTAGATCAAAACCAGGAGTGTTTGTAAAAAACTCCTATGGAAGCCATGTTGAGCAGAGCACACTAAACCTTCTCTAGTCAGAAGACATTACAGGCGATCAGTAACAATACTTTCAAAAATTTTAGAGAAAGATATTAGACCTGTTACTGTTCTATAATTTTCAATAGATTATGTAATAGCGAAAAATCACCCTTCCAGGCTTTTACAATCTTCACGTTTTAGGGTCCCTAGATGCCAAAAAACATGTTTTCTCAATTCCGTCAGTCTGTCAATTTGGGGCATAGCTAAAAGACGACTTACCCATTGATTTAAAATTTTGGTTAAAAATCAAGGATCATAAAGGGATGAAATGGTTATATTTTGGTAAAATTCCAAAATGGCGGCCTAGTGAAATGTTAAAAAAATTATTACTAAAAAACTACTTGTCCATTTACTTGAAATTTTGCACAAAAGTATTATGAGGAAATCATCTAGTAAAATTTTGGTACAAATGCAAAATGGCGGTTTATTGAAATGTTAAAAAAATTATTACTAAAACACTACTTAACCAATTTAACTGAAATTTTGCACAAAAATCAAGTAATACGTAGGAATCAACTGGTAAAATTTTGGTACGAATCCAAGATACCGAAACAAAATGGCGGCTTAATAAAATATTAAAAAAATCAGCCTGAAAAAACTACTTATTAGAAATACTTTAAATTTTACGCAATAATGAAGTGTAATATGGAGATGAAATGGTAAAATTGTGGTATAAATTGAAGATGGCCGAATAGTATTACATTTATAATTGAAATATATACGAGCGTATCGTACGAATAAAGGCCTTTTGTCGAAAGCTCCGAAGGGGGGGGGTGGCAAAATTTGAATTTCCGACGCTGAAGTATTATCTTCTTAGTGCATAATTTTTAAGAAATGTCAACACATTCACATATAAATTCCTCCGTAAATTTAGAGTCTTCTATTCTTGTTGGTCTCCGCAGTATATAGCAGTCTCTCCATATATGCTATTTGTTCTGCTGCAAATTGTGGCTAGATTGTAGTTTGGTATGGCAGTCACCCAAAAATTGCCTTTTGTGTTTTTTTGGGTAGAATAAGCAGTTTTTCGACAAATCTGTAAGTCTGCATGTATATTCCTTATATAAAAAATTCCTGAAAATAACATTGTAAACCTTGACAATTAAAATTAAAAATGATCAATAAATGGTCTTGTTAATACATTATTGGTTATGTGTTTTCTTTTTTTAATGACTGAATACACAAAGAAGAAAATGGCAGATATGCACTTTGTAGTAAGATGTATGCAACGTCCAGTGCTTAACACACAATATTTTATTAATTCGTACGTACGATTATGTGATCAGGGGAGTTTTAAAAGGACAACTGATCTCATAGGAAGACGGAGAAGAGTAAGAACTGTTCAGATGTAGGAGGCCGTTCTTAATGAAATAGAAAAAATCCGAATACAAATATCCGAAAAATTACACATCTACTAAATATTACCTGAGTATGTACTGGTATAGAAAATTTTAAGAAAGCAGCAACTTTTTCCTTATCACATACATGTTCAAACTTTTTTGCCTTGTAACTTTCCAAACCGAGTTGCTTTCTGAACGTGAATACAAAGTAAAATAATTATGAGCCCAGGATTTTTATTCCAGATGTTACTCCCGTAATGCAATCATAAATTTTCACAATAATCGCGTATAAGCTGAAGACATTAATTGAAAACCAATTTCAAGAGCAATTTTCTCCAAACGTGTGAATTGAAATTGCTTGATATTTTCTAATCGTCTGCCTAGCCTTTTAAAAGATCTTCCATTGCTGCAAAGAAATTAGCTATGGTGTGTATGTACGATGGTGCGATATCACATTTTAGTTCAATTATGCGTAATTATTTAAGGCGAAGATATGCTGATAGCAGGACTGGACTCATGAACCACTATCGTGGTCGCCTAGATGATTTCTTTAATTTAATTTAAGAAACAGAATACAAGAGTTCTGTGTTATCATAAGAGTACCCCTGGTATTTTCGAGCGATTCCGCCGATCGATATTAAGGGCGTAAACGCATGTATTAAGCTCGAAGGTGGTCATTTTCAAAAGTACTCTAAACAGTTACTATAAGACGATTTTCTACTTTTATCTTATATTATTATTATCCTAACTTGTTATTCTTCGTTTTTTTTTATATCTATTAGACATATAAAATAAACCTTATCCAATTTTATTAAATTAAGACAGCTTTAATTTTTACTTTCTTTTTTACGCTGTTAGAAGTACGTTTAAATCTTATCTTGCGAGCCAGTATTCTTTAAACTGGAACCTTTTATAAATATTTTTTTTCTGGTTTTTACCAAAATAGACATATATTATATGCCTTTTTAAGTTTTTATTCACAGCTGTAGCGTATTTGATTTTTTGCAAATAGGATAATTTGCTCAAATCCCTTTTTTTAGAGCGTTTCATTCTACGAGAAAACATAAAATATAGCATTGTGTTTTTTGGTATTTTACGAAAAATCAATCTGTATACTTAAAGAAGACAGAGTTATATTTTATATTTCCTTGAAAGCTAAATACACAAACGGCAGGTGAATGCAACATCGAGCTCTATAGATGGTAAAAGATAACTCAATATTATTGTATACAGGAAAAAATCTCTTTGTGTAAGTATGGAAGGTGAGTAATCAAAATGTTCTTGCTTTTAAAAACTAAGAGGGTATAATACAAAGGCTCATTGTACCTTTCACATAATATAAATTGAGGCAATTTTTTGTTAGGCTTTTAAAAAGCATTTTAATTAAAAAAAAACGTTTGTATACATTAAAGGGTACATAATTTGGAGCAGATGTTAACTATTGAACGATTTTTTATTCTGTAAATATTCTAATAATGTATAAGAGAATCCTACTTACATTTGTACAGATTTGCAGATCATTTCTACATATCTAAATCTGTTATTATTTTTGGCGAAAAAGTGAAATAGTAACACATATAACATTATGTTAACAGTATTCTGTTTAACCCATATTCTTATAGCGCAATATAATAAGGCAACTTATGGAAAGTCAGTCAAATAATAGTAGAACCATGCCAACTAAACTACAAACAAGTTTAGCATGTGTGAGCTAGAAAAAGGTTCTAAATGAAATCGATGATATACCAGAAGCAGTTCTAGAAACAGCAAAGAATTTAGATTTATTGCCGGAAAAGTCCAAAGTCAGGTATGAAAGGGAATACTGAGTGTTTTCAAGTTGGTGTAAAGAAATAGCATAAAAAGTATAAAAGAAGAAGTCTTTCTAGTTTATTTTTGTAAAGCTTTCCAAGACAATGCTAAAAAATGTCTTGAAAGTTAAAAGATATCTAGAAATAAACAAATATTTTTAATTAACGTCACATATTAAAAAAGAAAAACGATGGGTAATTTGAGCCCAGAAAAGTTAAAATATTTGCGAAAGATAAAATATAAATATTCATATCTGAGGCACCCGATGATATTTATTTAATAACAAACGTGGCTGCTTTATTTGTTTTTGCCTGCGTATATTGAATAGAACTTGCCAAAATAGCAATGAATGACGTTGCCGATCAAGAAAACAAAATTCTGAATTATATATATATATATATATATATATATATATATATATATATATATATTTATAATATGGCACTCTGTTGTTCGAACGATACAGATAGTGTGGGACTTCGGAGCATAGCCGACCCACTTAACCCTTCCCCTAATGTTCTTCAATGAATGCAACATAAATTGGAACGTATTACTTCAACATGCTGCTTTGTCTCTCCATCCAAATAGTTCTCCATTATTTGTTTCCACTACCCATCTCTTATCCTCTGTTCCTTTTAAAGTTAGCACGTTAACTGCGAACTTTGATACGGCATTCCAAGTTTCTCGATCCTTTAGCATCAGCTGCACAACGTTGTCTGGTCTTAAAATCTGTCCAATGTCCATTTCCATTGTACTGCGTTCGACATGCCGTTAAGGATATCTGAAAAAAATATGTCCGACGTCATCTATTTCATTGCAATAGTAGCAAGTAGGTTGTCTTTTTATCTTAAATCGGTGAAAGTAAGCCTCAAAGCATCTATGACCCATCAGGAATTGGCTAAGGAAATAGTTTAGCTCCCTATGCTTTCTTTTGATCCACGGCTTCACATCTGGAATAAGTTTTTGTATCCATTGTGCCACGGTAAGCATTTCAGTCCATCCTTTTTGCCAGTTCATTAAGGATGCTTCTTTTGCCTCCATTTTAGTATTGCGGTCCCCTCCATGTCCTCGTGACCTTTCTTGCGCCTTTAAATCGATGGGTAGCAAATGCTAATAACATCGAGCTTGATAAGCAGACACGTTTATCCACGCAGTATTCATAATTGCTTTCACCTCTTCCATGACCGTTTCCATGGCATTTATCGTCGACTTGCCTTTAGTAAAGCCAAACTACATATTTGATAGCCCGCCTCTTTGGTCCACTTCGGTTACTAATCTGTTTTTCAGCAGCTTGTCCATACAATTTAGCGGCCTGTACGATGGTTTGTTTTGTTCTGGCTTTCGTGGTTTTTCCAGTAGGACAAGCCTAGCTTCTTTCCATATTTGAATAAATTCACCTTTTGTAATTTGTCTATTCATAATACCTAGGCATTCATCTTCTAAATCTTTTGCTATGACCTGTACAATATCAGGAGATATTCTATCTGGACCTGAAGCCTTCTCTGGCTTTATTTTATTGGCTGCCTGGAGCAGTTCCTCTTTAGTAAGGGATGGAACAATCACGGGATTCACCTCAGTTTGAGTCCAGTTTACTTTTTCCATTTTAGGAAATAATCGGTTTGCTTCCTGCACCATAACTTCTTCTGCTATTTGGACGGGGGGTCTAAGGCAGAGTGATTTTATTACTATTTTATACCTATTTCTGCAGATGTCATTTTTCACTTCTTCCACTATTTTTTCCTACGCATGATTCTTTGCTTTTTATATCTCTTTCTAAGACGTATTCTATTTTCTCTCTATTGATCGATGGTCGAGTTTCTTTCAGCTGTAATATATAGAGAAAACACCCTATATAAAATGTATTGTATCAAATTCAACTTGTTGCAATAATGGGCAACCACGCAATAACCTGTTTTGCTGTCAGCAGGTCAACCACCTTCCCGAGCGTATATGGCAATTAGATTGCATTTTAAAAAAGGATTGAGAATATACTTTGGGTAATGTTAAGGTGAACATGTAGTTTCATTTTGCTACCCTTTGTTTCAACCCTAAGTATTACATGGCGACCCTGCCACTTGACGATTTTTTTGTGAAGTTATTAAGATGGGTAATGCCAAGTCCAAAGAAGAGATTGTAATTAATCAGGCCTCCAATGGCGATGCAAGGGGTGAAATAGTTGACCAAAATAAGGGATTAAGCTTAGCAGAGATTTTGCTTATAATTTTGGTTGTGGCAACGGCAATTGTTGCAGTAGTATGGGCCATTAGACATGTTCAAAGGAAACTAAGGCAGACAATTAGAAGAGAAATTTATAAAAATGAGCTGCGAAAATCCAAGGATGATTTAAAGATGGAAGAAACTTAAATTTTTTTTTAGGGCGGTATTTTTCTTGTAGGAAAAAAAAAAAAAAAAAAAAAGGAAAGAAAAAGTAAAGACAATTATAAATGGAGTTAGAAAATTTGTTATGTGTTAATGTAACGGAAAATGTAAATAATAATGCAGGCATGTAAGTTTAATTATTATAATATTATGTTATTGTTTTATAATTATAATCGCAAAAATATGGACCCAATTAGCAAGTTTAATAAGTGAATTAAATTTTTAATTTCATGGGAGACAAACTTATTGAAATTTTACATTCATTTAAATATATTCGAACAAATTTGGTAAAATTAAATAGCGAAAGACGAAAAAGCCCTATTGTCGAATCAAAAGTTAAAGTGGCAAAAACTTTATATTCTCAGTTAGGTAAGGAAATTACTGATTTAAACGTAAAAATAGAAAAGTCTGAAATAGACAAAGAAGATATTTTGACTTTTAAAAACATAATAACAGAAATTAAAAAACTTTATAAGGAAATTTTAGAGTTTGGAAATAAAAATATTAATAAAGATAAATTAAAAATGTCTTCTTTTGATTTAAAAATAGCTACAAACCTTTTACCGGTCATGGATGATACAGAATCTACAACTTCTAAATTAATAGAGGCTTTAGATTTTTATTCGTCAACGCTTGATAATGATAGTTAACCTTCTTTAATTAAATTTGTTTTGAAAACGCGTATTTCTAACAACGCCAAATTACGATTAGGTTTGACTTATAATTCTGTAAATAATTTAATTCTAGATATGAAAAAACATCTCTTAACTAAAAAATCAGATACGGCCCTTCAGGCACGCTTGTTCTCTGCTAAACAGGGTGAAAAATGTATAACGGATTTTGGTAAAGAGTTAGAGGATATTTTTGTAAATTTAACCATTACGCAAGCAGACGGAAATGCCAATGCTTTTGATATTCTAAGACCTATTAACGAAAAGGTTGCAATAAAAAGGTTTGCATGCGGACTTAAAAATCAAAGGCTGGGCACAATTATATCTTCCAGAAATTTTGAATTCTTAAAGGACGCAATAAGGGCAGCTCAAGATGAAGAGCTGGGTAATCAAAATAATTCAGGACACATTTTTAATTTTTCTCACAGAGGAAGGGGAAATTTTAGAAATTTTTCCAGAAGACCAAATAATAGAACAGGACATTCTGGAAATCTGGGTCATATAATAAGTTCTGAAGGAATATCACCTGACCCGATAAAATAAAAGCTTTAAAAGATTATCCTATTAGATATAATAATTATCAGAATTTTAATAACGGAGGAAATAACAATTCAAATTGTCGACGAAACGCTTCGACTAATCAAAACGTAGAGACGGACAGGAAGACGAGTTAATTAAGAAAAGTACTGAAAATATTTGGCTTGATCACCCGAATATTGTGGAAATTCTTAAGCAACCCACTAACTGTACCGAATTAATTATAATACCATCCTTAAAAATTAAAAAATTGTCAAAAGATGTCACTCAACAAGTGGGAGACTTTTATTATATTCCATTACATTTTACCTTATACTTAGACCAAAAAGCTTTATCACCATTGGCGCGAGACGAAATGGTGAAAGATTTGGTAGAAATAAGTAAAAAGGCTGAAATTAAAGAATTAGTTATTAATAAAAATAATGATAATACAGAGTTTATTAAATTTATTGGTAGTAAAATAAAAAATTATACTAATTGGAGGGGCCCCCGTATAAATGTTGTAAAAGGTATTAAAAAAGTAATGGACAAAGACGAAAAAAGAGTAATCCTTAATGATTTTCATTTACTACCAACCAGTGGTCACGCTGGAATAAATAGAATGACAAATAATATTAAAAAGTATTATTTTTGGCCAGGTCTGGATAGTGATGTTCGAAATTTTGTAAAAAGGTGTGACATGTGTCAAAGACAAAAACATTCGAATCATTATACTAGAGAGCCAATGGTAATAACTACTACAGCTGAAACAGCTTTTCAAAAAATATATTTAGATATTGTTGGTCCACTTCCGGTAGACGTAAATGGATTTGTTTATATTTTAACACTTCAGTGTGAGTTAACAAAATATGTAGAGGCCTACCCTCTTAAAAACAAGGATTCCGTATCTGTGGCAAGATCTTTGGTGGATAACTTTATCTTAAGATATGGTATCCCTCAGGAAATTGCTTCAGATAGGGGTACCGAGTTTATTTCTCACACTATGGCAGAAACATGTAACTTGTTAGGTATAAAACAGATTCATTCTACGGCGTATCATCACGAGAGTATCGGGAGTTTAGAGGCCTCTCACAAAGTTCTAGGTGCTTATTTGAGAATTCAAACTCAAAACCATGATTCTGCATGGAGCACATGGCTTCCGTACTGGTGTTTTTCTTATAATACTGCAGTACATACGGAAACCAAATACTCTCCCTTTGAACTAGTTTTTGGAAAAAAATGCCAATTACCAAATAATTTAAATAATGAAGTTGATCCTATTTATAATTTTGATAACTACCCCATTGAATTAAAATATAGGTTACAAACAGCTCAAAATGATGCAAGAAATAACTTAATACTTTCTAAATCTAAAAGAAAAGAAAATTTTGATTTAAAAGTGCTCAAAATGATGCAAGAAATAACTTAATACTTTCTAAATCTAAAAGAAAAGAAAATTTTGATTTAAAAGTAAACCCCATTCAGTATAAAAAGGGCGATAGAGTTTTAATCAAAAACGAAACTGGTGATAAAATTACCAGCCCTTGCTTCCTGGGGCCATATTTAGTGGTAGAAGATGTTGCACCAAATGTAAAAATAATTAAAGATAAGAAACATATTTTAGTCCATAAAAATAGAACTAAGTTGTATAATAGCTAATTAAAATTAAGTTATAATAATAAGGGCTCCATATTACTATACTATTGCATGTATTTTCTAATAACCTTTTTCTAAAATACCTATCTATTTTCTTTCCTACTTTCACTATATGACGCTATTTTCCTTCTCTTATATCTGAGTTTTTATTTTTCTTTTCATATATTTAGATAAATAAATAATATTAATAAAAAAAAAAAAAAAAAAAAAATGGTTTAAATAGTGTATTGTAACATTTGTCTCTAGTAATTGTATTTTATTTACGAATTTCAAATTTAGAAAATAAATTGAAATTCTTTTAATTGCCCGGGGAGGTGTAATATATAGAGAAAACACCCTATATAAAATGCATTGTATCAAATTCAACTTGTTGCAATAATGGGCAACCACGCAATAACCTGTTTTGCTATGTCAGCAGGTCAACCACCTTCCCGAGCGTATATGGCAATTAGATTGCATTTTAAAAAAGGATTGAGAATATACTTTGGGTAATGTTAAGGTGAACATGTAGTTTCATTTTGCTACCCTTTGTTTCAACCCTAAGTATTACACAGCTCACTAAGCTTTATTTTTTTCCTAAAAACTCGTCGAAGGTCCTTCCCACGAATTTCTAATTGTCTCCGGTGTAATCGGTATTTTGCCATTTTCAGATAACTTTACTTTCAGTCTTCTCGTAAAATCTTCCAGTTTTGTTATATCTAATTTCCATCCCTTGTGAATATTTTCCTCCTCTGAGGTAGCTTAGCTTTACTTACTTTGAAATTGAAGAATATATAGTTGTGGTCCGTAAGGTTTCCTACATCAGATACTTTCCAGCTTGTAACTCCTACTGCTTCCCTTGCCGGGTTCTCATATTTTCTTTATTTTTCTCCTTCTATTTTAATGATATTATGAGACAGTTGCACCGCTATACCGATAATGATTGCCTTATTATTGGATTTGTTGATAAGTATAATGTCTGGGGGGTTATAGTCTACTGTTCTGTTAGTTATTTTAGGTCGGTCCCAATACAGAAGGTAAATGTAATTTTCTGGGACGCTAACAGGCTCGTATTTATAGTGCGGAGCTTGATCTTTTATTAATATAGTTTTCAGTGCTACTTCCTGATGTATAATCTTAGCTATGTGATTGTGACGACTCAGGTAAAAGGTTTGGACTAGTGGCGTTATATGCTCTATAGTCTCTACGTAGTCTACAAAAAATAAATTATGCCTGTTATTCTTTTCATTCATAAAAAGAAGGTTTTATTGCAAGAAATAGAATTTTACCGAATATTTAAACATTTTATTAGGCCGTTATTTTGTTTTACCATATAGGATTGGCACAAAAGATTTACGAGTCTATCCCTGTTTAACTGTTAATGTTTGTGCAAATTTTCAAGTCAATTGTATAAATAGTTTTTTCGTAGATACTGAATTTTTAAACATTTCATTTTAAATATGACACTTTATTTTTGAGCAAATTTTGAAGCTCAGTCTATAAGTAGTTTCTTAATAATGATTTTGTTGCACCCTATTGGATTTTTAGCAAAATATAACCATTTCATTTCCTTATGAGCTTTGATTTTTGACGAAAATTCAATCGAACTTGTAGTTTTTAAGCTATACCGCGTAAAGGGAAAATAAGAGAACGTCATATACCAGCAGACCCACAGACTGACGGAAATAGAAGAACATGTTTTTCGGAGTCCCAAGGATCCTAAAACGCAAAGACCTTTAAAATTCTCGGAGGGTGATTTTTTTCACGTCCATAATCCCTGTTGCGAGGTAAGTAACATTGTTTCGATTCAGAGCTGAGAGAAAGCTTAAAAGGAGAAATTTAAAAAGTGGACTGTTTTATTTACTAACTTTATTAGAAAAAGTTAAAAGGTTTGAGGTTTATTTTGTTCTGTGGTAATAGAATTCGTTTATATTAAATGGATATAAATGTTTTAAAATACAAGAAGAACCACTAAATTGACTTACCCAATTATCCAAAGGGATGTTTACAATCGGTACCTCTGGTCTCGCTGGACGGCTATCAATTCACCTATTTTGCCTAGAGCTTTGCAATGTTTTGTTCACCACACGAGTGCCCTTGACCATACAGGTGTAACCAACTCTCCAAAAGATACAGATAGGGGAAGTTTCGGAAATAGTAAAAAATTAGCAAAGCGTGCTGCTTCTCGAGAAAGTCAAAAAGAAGGGTATATTAATTTTCTGGTCAAATCAGTGGAATTATGTGAGCGAGTTTTTTGAAGTAGAGATCTATTGCACACATACAAATAATAAGGAAACGTTAAAAACTGAACAATCATTTTATCCACTATACAGGGTATCCCTATGTAAATAAAACAGATCCTTAAAAACAATAATATTTTTGGTTTCCGCTACACTTACCTTTAAAAACACTTCTCTTATAAAACTGAAGTATTGTAATCATGAAAAAATCATCCCCCAGGTTTCTACTTTCACGTTTTAAGGCCGCTAGATGACAAAAAAATAAGTTTTCTCAATTCCATTGGCCTCCTGGTCTGTCTATCGGTTATATATACCTAAAAAATACGATTGATTTTAGTACAAAATTAAGGCTCATATGGTGCTGATATGTTAATGTGGTGATGTTAAAAATCCTATATGGTGGAACAAAATGAAGGCCCAGTGAAATGTTAAAAAGAAACATTATTAAAAACTACTTATCCAATTTACTTTTAATTTTGCACAAAAATCAAGTTTTATACGGAATGAATTGATACAATTTTGGGACGAATTCAAGATGGCTAAAGACAATGGCGCTCTAATAAATTATTTACAGAATCCACCTGAAAAGCGCCTTATTAGATTGATTTCAAATTCTGTGCAATAAGTGTGGTGTAGAGACGAACTGGTGAAATTGTGGTCCGAACTCAAGATGGAATAAAATTGCGGCCAAATAAATTGTTTGTAATCGTGCAAAAATAACCCTTCAAGGTTTTTCAGATCTTTACGTTTTAGGGTCCCTTAATGCCAAAAACAAAACATGTTTTCTCAATTTCGTCGGTCTGTCTGCTGTCTGTCATTTCGAGGAATAGCTAAAAAACTACTTACCCGATTGACTTCAAATGTTGGTCAAAAATTAAGGATTATATGGGGATAACTTGGTAACATTTTGGAAAAGATCTACAGCAGAACAAAATGATTACCTAGGGAACTATAAAAAATGATTACTTAAAACTAATTATCAAATTTACCTCAAATTTTGTTACATACTAATAAACTGGTTATATTTTGGTATGAATCCTAGATGGCAAAACAACAATGCGGCTTAGTAAAATATTTATAAAGTCAGCCTGAAAAAAAAAAACTACTTATTTATTAGATTAATTTTAAACCGTGTGCAAGAGTTAAGTGTGACATATTTATTTATTTATCCTTTTTGCTGACAAAAATAGACCACAGCAACGTCAATTCTAAAAAAACACTTGATATTACATAAAATTGATAAAAAATATACGCAGATACTGCAAAGATTTGATATTACAATGTTAACTTATAACTTAAAAACCATACAATAGAGAATACATTCTAAAAATAATTAAGCAATATGAATTAATTACATACATAAAATTATCAATAATTAAACGAATAAAATGATTTTTCTAAGAGATACTCTTTGACTGCCTTCATAAACCTAAGGGGTTCTATGAATTGCTCGAAGCTCTAAAGGCTGTGAATTAAATGCTTTTATGGCCTGATAATAAGATCCCTTCTGAAAAAAACTGGTACCATGATCAAGTGTTCTTAAGTTATTTTTATT
Organism: Kuschelorhynchus macadamiae; assembly: GCA_030620095.1. Taxonomy (NCBI): domain Eukaryota; kingdom Metazoa; phylum Arthropoda; class Insecta; order Coleoptera; family Curculionidae; genus Kuschelorhynchus; species Kuschelorhynchus macadamiae. The sequence continues at coordinate 281,656 of JAUTXW010001307.1, forward strand.
TCTAGTGGACATGATCATGGAATCAGCGTTGTTGTCTGAATTGTTAAGAAATAAATTAGGATATCTTTTTATAAACAACACCAGCCTTAAAAAATATAAGGATGTAACCATAAGAAGGGAAAGATTCTTAAAATAAGTTCTACAAGATGAATTGTATCCTTAACCCAGCAGCAGCAGATAATTAATCCTTTTCTGCAGATTAAAAATCGTATGTGCCTTACAGTTCCTGATGAACTCCAGAAAATTATTCCATATGATATAATTGATTGAACATAGGAGAAATAAAAGACTTTTAAGGTTTTCAAGCGACAGCTGGTCCCTTAAAACTCCACAGACCTACTCAGTTTTTCGTAGAGTGTCTCCATATGAGTGTTCCAAGATAAACTGGAATCTATAAAAACTCCAAGAAATTTGGTGTAAGGTATTACAGGAGTGGACTTGCCATTTAACTTGATGTAAAAGGAGTTATTTATTCCCTTCATGGAGAATAATATAAAATCAGTATTTGATTCATTCAGTCAAACTGTTGGGCACACCAATTCGACATTCTTTCCGCCAGTTTCGATCGAACTGTTGATATTTGGGAAACTCGTGAATCTACAATAATCAATGTGTCATCTGCAATTGGAATATATAATTTGCCCCCAAAATTTTTTACACCTCATTTATGTAAATCAAAAATAGCAAGGGACCAAGAATTGAATCATAATGAACTCCCCTATTGACCGGAACTACCCGACAGACACACCACCTGCCTTCGGCCTTTGAGATAAGAAGCTACAAGGTCATTACATCTTCCTCATGGCAAGACTATAAAGCTTTTGTAGCAATATATCATGATTAATTATATCAAAGGCTGTTGAGAGATCAAAATACAAACCACCAGCTAGTTCACTCTGATCCAGTGTTTCAATAATTACCGAAACAGCAATAAAGATGGCTAGATCAGTTGACATGCCCTTCCGAAATCCAATCCATTTTCAGCCTTATATTTAGACCCCTTTTTATATATAGAAGTAACCTTGGCTATTTTAAATTCATCAGGAAAATATCCATCACCAATGCATTGATTGATGGATAATAAATATATGATTGATCTAAAACAGCGGATGACATATAAATTCTGCAACAAATTTTAATGCAATGCAATAGGAGGAGTTTCATCTATTAGGGAGATCCAGTATTATGCTGTTTATTTCAGCTGAGTCGACTTGATGAAGAAACAGAGAGGGATGAACCGAGTCTACAGTATCCATCTTGGAAGACATAGGAACCGTCCTGCAATCTGAAAGTTTGGCTAAAACATGAAACTATCTCTTCGAGATTTGTTATTGTTTTGTTATTAATTTTAATTCTTGATATTGACATTGGACAGTTCAATTTATTTGCAGCGCTCTTAAGTAGTCTCCAGACATCCTGAGTCTTATTTGAAGAAGATGTAATTTTTCGATCACTCTTATTCTTGATGTGTTCAGAAAAAATTTTGTTAAAAAGTTTCTTTTCTATATTGCTTATATACCATTTTGCAATTATTTTTTTATATAAATTATATAGGTTTTAGATATGGTCCTTCCGGCAGGCCGTCAGTGGAAACGCAAGATCAAAATGATAACAAAAGTGCTAAAAAGACCCTACTAAAACACAATAGTCATACCCATCCTAAACCTCACCCCATACTTCACTAACCAGTAAGTTGAATCGGCTTTTATATTATTTGCTGTATAAAATCTTCTGTGAAAAGTATCCCTATCCTTGTTATTCAATTAGTTGCGTTGAGTTGAAAAATTTGAGTATAATGATCAGATATAATTGTCTTTAGAACTGAGCACTTATCACTGTACTCTGGAAAATTTAAAATAATATTGTCTACCATGTTACCCATCATGATTTAAATTAGATCTTGTAACCTCTGAAATGTGGGATGTTACATTATATTCAAATAGAACCTCTTTACATTTTTCGGCATTGGAATCAAATAAATAAAAATGAAGATCAACATTAAAGTCACCAGCGAAAATCATATATTTGTACCTTCTAAAGGATTTTCCATTTAAAGCACGTAAACTATCAAAAAATATCTCAATATCTGCATTCGGAGATCTATAAATACAAATGAATAAACAATAAATTCCAGATACATTCGAAACGTTTTTCCAATGATTCACATGCTATTAAAATATATTTAAACTTTAGCCGATTAATAACATAAATTGCTGTACCTCCACCCCTATATAATCTGTTCTACTAAAGTAGCTAACAAGTTTATATTCACTGAAACCAATCATGTTTATTTCTTGATCTTTTGTCCAATGTTCGTTCATACAAAAAACGGTTGGGTCTCGTTGAGCAGTCAGTTAAGCTAATTTACTTTGTTTTTCAAACTTTGAACATTGAGATGCTGCAACTTAAGCGGTATTTTATCGTGGTTATTTCGATTTTTCCTTCCTTTAATATTATGTCCTGGAGAAGTAACATCGTGGACGAAAAAGCACAGTGTTGCTTGGGTTTGATTCTTCTTTTTGTGTTAAAAGCTACTTACTCAATTTATTTTAAATTACGACCAAAAATCTAGTGCATTAGTAGAAACTGGTAAGATATTGGTACGAATCCAATATGGTGGAAAAATATATGTGTTACTAAAAGACTATATGCGGAACTAAATTGTTCTATTTTTTGTGTACAAACTTTTTTTCGTACCCTGGGCTAGTGGGACGAAACAGCTTTGTAAAAGCGAAAGTCTTTTTTTATTTTAAAAACGATTAGTATTTTCAGAAAACAGCAAAACAGGTTAATAAATATATTTTATTTTTTTGCATATATACCTCAAATGAAAAAACAAGCATAAAGAAGTAACAATTTGCAAAACAGTTTTTTTAACTGTTACCATTAATGTCGTTATGATAATTTGCAGTTTTAATGATATTGTAAAATGAAACAGGACGTAGTTATATTATTATAGTAAATTAAAATAAAAGCTTTTTAGCGCCAATACAACAAAATTAACCAGAGTTATCAAATTTGTAAAATATTTTTTACGTGTCGATAGGCGATTAATGCCCATTTCTAATCATGGGTGCCATAAAAACTAATTAAGTGTGCAATTAGTGCCCACCAACAAAAAATAAGCTGCTACTCTGCTACTCCTATTTTTAACTGCTTAATCTCTTTTTGCACATTTTTTTTACTAACTTCCTTTAGTACGTGCTGGTAAATGCATTTTTATTTTTGATGCCATTTGATACTCCCCTCTAAATCTTGAACATCATACTCAGTTATAATATAACATTTTGCTCTTTTGTGTTTAAATGTGCTCCTTTTAGAAATTCTTCAGCGGGCGTGGTATTCTATGAAGACCCAAAATTAAAATTAGAGACCCGTTCGTCTTTTTTTACAAACGTATTTAATAAAGCACTTTATTTCTGTGTATCAAGCAATGTGACATCCCTGATGTTATGCTTTTTTATTAGTTACAAAATAATAATGAAAAAAGGGTTTGTTGAAAAAACACCCTTTTCTCAAACCATAACAGGGAAGATAAAACGATTTTAAAACAAAAGCATGCAGTAAATCTAGCAAACAAAATAAATGCAAATTGTTTTCCTGAAAATTACGCTAACGCACGCAACATTTAAAGGCTTTTTTAAATGTAACCCTAATTTGTCCGTTTTAGGATAATTCAGCCGCAAATAATAGCTTAATTACTTCGTATTTATTAAATGCGATTTAAGAGAAGGAAGGCTGAATATTATTTTTTTTTATTTCTTAAAAATTATAAGTTTTAATTTGAACTTTACGTACACCTCTATACAGTTTTTTACATAGTTGTTAATATATAATTGAGTGTGAATTTAGTTAATAAGGGACCAAGGAGGCAATAATGTCGTTCGGTGTTCGCTGATGGAAAAAAGAAAAATATTATTATTTTGGTGCCTGCTTAAATAAATAAATAACGTGTCATATATATATATATATATATATATATATATATATATATATATATATATATATATATATATATATATATATATATATATATATATATATATATATATATATATATATATATATATATATATATATATATATATATATATATATATATATATATATATATATATATATATATATATATATATATATATGTATATATATATAGTCGTTAATTATGTTTTCCGGATAGCGCTGTTGTTGTTGCGCTAATTGCGCTTGATTTCTTCTGATTTCAGATTTGTCGATTATTGTCTTCCATACTGTTGGTAGTTTTAATGATTCGTCCCTTTTATTCAAATCACCTTGTTTTTCAATTTCTATGGCCTCTCGTATGATTCTGGTCTAATAATGTTCTATATTGGCAAGCTCCCTACACCCCTCGAAGTTTATTTTGTGTCCGGTTTTCTGATGATGTAGGAATAGAGCTGTGGTTGTTTGTTTGTTTCTGATACTGAGTTTATGCTCTTTCGCACTTGCTGATATTCGCCTGTTAGTTTGCCCCACGTACATCTTTTTTAGTTTTTTTTTATCTTTTGGGTTTCCAAGTAGTTTACCTATAGTTGTTTGTAGCTAAGAATTCTCCCGATTCAGTCTCTTATGCCTTTTACGTATGGTAAGACAACTTGTTGCTTTTCCGGTTCATAATTTTTGCTGTTCGTTGTTCGGGAACCCTATGCATTAATAGCTTTCTCTATAGTGAGATTTGTGTAATCATTTTTCTTTAAAGCACTAGATATTATATTAAACCTGTTTTGTCTCGTCTGTGTTTCAATTAATCGCAAGAATCTGGATATTAGAGTATTAGTCACAGCTTGAATTTGTGCTGGGTGATGATGTGATCTTGCATTTAAATATCTGTCTGCATATTCTGCTGGAAGGATTGTGATGTCTTTATTTTTTCGAAGGTTTGTTAGGGTCTTTTGTTCAGTGGCATTTAGTTTTGTTCTGGTGGTTCTCTTAATCTTAAAATTCTTGTCACTTCTTGTCGAATCTCCTCTGCTTTTGTTTCTTCAGAGAAGTCAAGGGCAGCTTCCACTCCAGCTATTATTTCTTCTTTAGGGAAACGGAAAACATAAATAACGACCAACGGTCCCTCAGATATACCTTCGGCCTCGGGTGGGGATATAAAAGGAAGCGTCGTAGTCACCAACATTTCAGTCTATATTCCAAGAAAGAAATCTTCGCAAATGCCAAATGTGATTTTGGCGAAACGTAAGCGCAAGCGTTTTTGTTTTCAGAACGACAGTAGTGGACGGATGTACACCCCGGAATGAAAAAACATGTTTCTTTTTTCATTCCACTATATTTTTTAGAAAATGAATTCCTTGGGATGAGGAATTAAAAACAAATATATGTCATTTCCTGTTTTTTTGTGTTTTTCTTATAATAAATCATACGTTTAGACTATTATTTAGCTTTTTTCAATGATCTTGGGTAACTAGAAAAAATATAAAATGGTGAAAAATATGGATAATATTGTTTACAATTCTTATATCATTAACTAGCAAAGAAAAAACAGATAAAACATACATTATTGTTCTTGCTTACTTATGGTAGAAAACATTTCACGTCAAAATATATAAAAAAAACGAATAACATTAATTGGATAAACAAAACATCATATATGTACATGTAAGTTAGAATTTATTTTGTCAAACGATTATTCCGTCGAGGACCAAAATTCGATGACCTTGATTGAAACATTCACAGATTAGGTAGGGCGGAGAGTTCGGTTACAAAATTAAAGTTATTAGTTTGGTATGGTATACTCGTACATAGTTAGAACCTAAGACCTTCGTGAATCAATGGTTATGGTCTTACGCCCAGTGCGCGGCCCTCAGTGGCAAAAAGGGTCAATCTAGGTAGCCATTGGTCATAACTCCCAAAGAAGTAGACGAAATCACTTAAAAATTGGTGAGTATCTTTCTAAGGTCCTTATCTTTTTTGTTTAAGCCGCCGCGCCGTGCTGATTCGATGCGACGTAGCGGCTGTAGCAACGCGACGCACTGTGTAATGATCGTATGGTACGCCGCACAGAGGGGTATATGCATTCAAAATCTGGCCATAATTCGAATTCGCCAAACACATTTTTTACTATCCAAATCAATTCTCGAAATTGTCAAAAGAATGGGGCATCTGCTTAAGCATCCAATTTTGCGATGATTTAATCGTAGTAGGCGTAGGCGATTCGTAAACATGCATCAGTTGACAGTGACGTTTTTAAATATTACGTGTTTTTTAAGTCATTGAGGTGAAATTACATTATATTTATCGTAATAATAAGTGATTATCTCTAGTATTTTATCATGGATATTACTCCAAAGGGTATGTAGATAATATTTAAATAGAATTTTTATATGAAACTCTCTAAAATATCTTTTCTTTCTGCCTGAACGTTTCAAATAATTACAGTGATTATTTATTGGTTATACACTACAATACAAATAGGTTTTAGTTACACTTCCAGGAATTTCCCGGTAAAGAATAATACTGAATGTTATAATGTGTTTCATATACATTGAAAATCACCCATAATAATTTACCAAAATTTACCAAATAATGATTTTTTAATTTTTTTTGTATTACTCGAAAAAATAGTGAAGAATATCACAAACCATCGGTTAATCAAAAGTGATGAGTATTCTCTTTACAGGTTTGGGAGAAAACGAGAAAACAATCACTCGGAAAGCATTATATGAGATAACTCAAGAATGTGGTAGACGAAAATGGGACGAAAAATTCGTATATTTAGAGGAGCGCTTGATTAATGATACTAAATGCCCTCAGGAACAGCTAAGTCTCCTAAAGCGTAATCTCTCTCGCTTCAAGTACGAATTTAAGGTTCGATGGACCGCAGCTCGTAACACTAAACCTCTATTTCTAAAAAATAATGAACAGTGGCTTCAAGGAACCATCAAGTTGCCCACATATAGTTTCTATAAAAAAGGTCGCCCTAATAAGACGTTCCAAGAACTGAGCGAGAGAAGTAAAAGGCGTAGAACTGAAGAATTACGTACTGTGAACACTTCAGAAGAGTTAAGTTTTGCCGCTCAAATGAGCCTCAGAGGATCAGGTCAAGTAGATGCTGCCAAGGTTGTGAAGGACGTCACAAGTACTACACCCAAAAGAGCCACAAAGTATAGAAAGGCTATAATAACAGTCCAAGGACATAAACAGCTGTCGCCGACAGAGGCTTTATCGGTTTTTGTCGAAGCCGAATTGTCAAGGAGACAATATAATATAATAAGACAAAGCAACACGTGCACATATCCGTGCTATTCAATTATTCAAAAAGCCAAAGCTGAGTGCTACCCATCACGTGAGGCCTATAATGTAACTTCAACATGCGCGGAGTTAGAGTTGCAGGCCTTACTAGATCATACATCAATTCGCTTGTGTATAAGTATATCAGAAATTCTAGAAAGTCTTACAAAAACGGAAAAAGAAAATCTGCAACTTATATCAAAGTGGGGTTGTGATGGGTCCCAGCAGAGCCAATTCAAGCAAAAATTTGAGAGCAATTCTGAAAGTGACGCTAACATTTTTCAAAGCTCTTTCGTGTATTTACAACTCGTAACAGAAAGTAATGATCAGAAAAAAGTTATTTGGCAAAACCCAACCCCATCCTCGCCTCGATATTGCCGACCTATCCGTATCAGATTTGTCCACGAAACTACCGAAATAACAAAAGAAGAAGTGGAATTTATAGAAAAAAAGATTAGCTTGCTCCAAAAAAGTGCAGTGAAAATAGCTACTGGTAATTTCCTTGTAGAACATAAACTAGCATTCACAATGGTTGATGGCAAGGTGTGTAATGCGATTACTGACACCAAGTATACTATGAAATGTTATATTTGTGGTGCAACGGCTAAAAACTTCAACAATCTAGATGCTATGTTAAATATGGATATTAACCCAGAAAACCTTAGATTCGGTCTATCTACATTACACGCCAGAATCCGATTTTTCGAGAGTGTACTGCATTTATCGTATAAATTACCAATAAAAGTATGGCAAGTTAAGAAAAACAGTGAGGAAAATAGAATAGTTCAAGAACGTAAGAAGTCTATACAGCAAGCGTTTAAAGATGAAATGGGTCTGTTGGTCGACTTTCCAAAAGCCGGCTTCGGAAACACCAATGATGGAAATACATCCAGGAGATTCTTCAGCGATATTGAAACAGCCGCTAAAATAACAGGCATAGAGGTTCGCCTTCTGCACAGATATAAAGTGATACTTGAAACTATATCATGTGGATTCAGAGTTGATGCTTATCTTTTCTCCAAATATGCTTTTGACACTGCAAAAATATATGTGGAACTCTATGGCTGGTATCCAATGCCTCCGACAATTCATAAAGTCCTTATTCACGGAGGAGCTGTTGTCTCTTCTGCAATTCTACCAGTAGGACAACTTTCAGAAGAGGCTGCGGAAGCCCGCAATAAACACTTCAGAACTTATCGATATGGATTTGCCAGAAAATTTAGCAGAGAAGCATGCAATTTTGATGTGTTGAATAGACTCCTTCTTAAATCGGACCCTCTAATTACTAACATGAGACCTCAACCCAGAAAAAAGACAAAACCTTTCTCAAAGGACACAATGGATATGCTTTTACCTCCAGAAATGTTTTGTTCCACGGTATCAACTTCATGTAGTGCAGTTAATGATGGGCCGTTTGAAACTGTCGAAGAAGGGGAAACAATGGAAGAAAATATTAGTGAAGATGAATGGAGCAGTACTTCAGATATGTGAAGCACCGAACGTCACTGGTATACTTAATTAATTTTTAATTTAATTTAAACAAAACCAGGGAATCTTTAAATCGGAACAATTTCGAAAATATTTGTGTGCTCGAAAAAACTTTCAGTTATAATTGAAGCACTTATATGGTATTGTAGGTTAATTTTTTTCATGTATTTTTTGTTGTTCGCTTAAAACCACGTTAGATTTTATTTATTGAAGAAAGATATATTTTTTTCTGGTCCATCATCAAATTTACTTAAAATTATAGATATTTTGTATGTTCATCACACTAGATTTAAGCAAATTATTCAGAATAAATATCGATGGTTTGACATTTAGGTAATTGTTCTGCATTAATGATGAATTGTGTTCCAAAGAGAAACCTAATGACTACCTAATTACGTAACAAACACATTGTGTGATATATCGTTAAATTCAGAATAAAATATTCAATTTATTACGCATAAAATAAATATTTTCGAATATTGGAAATAACAAAGTTGATGATGGCCTCTTGAAGACAAAACGTCGGATAACTTCACTGTTATTGAATAGAGAGGAAAAACTGGCAATGCGAAAGTGTAATTTACAGCAATATATGTTCTCAAATTAGCCCAGGAATAATCGAAGAAACAATACGATTTCTCAGTTTCTTGCGATTTTCCGGATATCTCCGGAAATACTCGGAATTTTTAAAATATTTTTAAGCAGCATCGGCATGTTATTGGCGCTACATAAATAATCAACTTTACCACAACTCAACCGACCCTGTATCATTTACCGTCTCTTATGAGGTCTCAATGGTCACTATAGAATATGGAACACCCTGTACATTACCCTGTAGCTATTATTTTTTTCAAAATATTCGAAATTATTGCACTCAAACATCTTAAAATATTATTTCTCACATTTTCGACCCAAAATACTCAAGAAAATAATTTTGGCCATCTTTTGATATTAAATACCCCTATGTGCGCCGGGACAAAAGTCGTAACTCCCATTATACTAAAAGCAATTTAAGAACAGAAAAAAAAAATGTTAATTACAACCCATCGCAAGGAGTTTTAAAAGTTTTAGTGCCACAATTAGAATATATTTTAAGCATTTTCAAAAGCCTAAAATGGCTTATTTTACAAAACTTTTACTCAAAACATAATTAATGTTTTTACGTTCTTGTTGATTTTAGTTACAAAATATTATAAAATTACCATTTAGTAAAACCAGTGTACCATAATATACAAACAGTAAGTACTTTAGAAATAAAAATATAACCTTAAATGTTTTAAATACTTATGGTTAAAAAAAGTTTTTTGTGCATTAAAAATAAATTCAGAGGTTCAGTATTTTTATTATTGCAAAATAAATATACATATTTTGTTGCCATATATATGTATGGTATACTAAAGGTGAAAACTTGAACAAATAAATTACCATTTGTTCCGAAAACATCTTTTAAAAAACTTTGTCCTGAAAAAAACAATATCTAAGTCCTATGGGTTTGGATAAGTGTGATTTATTTTTTTACATACTCTGTAGATGTTATACTTTACGGTCGTGTCCCCGGAATTGGGAGAAATTTGGAGAAAAAAGTTACATAATTTCAAAGATTAGGCTTTATGGTAATGTATAGTATAGCTTCTAGTTAATCCACTGGCTAATGTGACACCTTTCAGAATCTGTTAACTAGCTAAATGTACTTACCCCTATACTAAGTACACTTAGAAAAAAAAACAGGAAATTGCTACTTTAAAAGACATTATAGAACATTATTTCACACAGACCGAATTTTTATAGAACTAAGAACCGACTGCTGCTTTGGAAAGATTAATAGTTTTAACAAATGTTTATATATCAAATTGCATTCCTAACGCAGTTTTTATCTTATAAACCATTCTTGATAACAATTCAGAGTTTATTCGTCGATATGTTTACATGAATTTGTTTCCTAATATGTTCACCGAGATTGGACACTTTAACCAATGAGCGGCGTCCCGGCGTCGAATCCTGTTGTCTCCAGAGTTTTTTTTTAAATTTATTATTAAATTTCTATTTCATTTTTTTTATTATTAAGTTACTATTTAAATTTTTTTTTTAATAAAAAGGTTTATCAACAAAAAGAGGACACAGACAAGGTGAGGTTCTAAAAGGATGATTTACTTATAGTATGTTATTGTAGATATTGCTTAAGTTTTGAATATGTGCTTTTGAGTTGACTGAGTTTGTTTTTTTTTTTGCAAAAATCATTTCTAACACTTTTTTTTCTTTATGTTGTTCCGTTTTTAATACACGAGTTTCTTTATAATTGAACTTATGATTGTTTTGGGCTTCGTGTTTAATCAAGTCAATATCTAGAAAACAGAATGAACGGCCACAAGTACGACAAAAAAAATCAAACCGCATTGACAAAACACGAAGCCCAAACCAATAAAAGTTCAATTATAAAGAAACTCACATATTAAAAACAGAACAACATAAAGAAAAAGGGAAGTGTTTTTTTATAAAAAAAGAACTCAAACTCAGTCAACTCAAAAGCAGATATTCAAAACTTAAGCCAAATTTACAATAACATACCCACTATAAGTAAATTATCCTTGTAGAACCTCCCCTAGTCTTGTTTATAAAACTTTTTATTCAAAATAACTTAAAATAGTAATTTAATAATAAAAAAAGAAACAGTATTTTAATAATAAATTTAAAAACAACTTTGGAAGACCGCGCACTGTGCTGAGGCGATAACCATTGAACCACGAAAGTGTTAGTTTGTAACTATGTATACAGACCTAATAAGATCAATTATATATATATATATATATATATATATATATATATATACATATATACATATATATACAAATATATAAAATAATGTTTACGGCCATGTATCTAATTTTACTGTGTTTTAAATAAAAAAAAAACTTTTTAGAAATCAAAGAAACCAAAATCCTGAAAAAGCTCTAATATTTATTTATTTATTTATTTATTTAATTGGTCATACATACACTACAGAGATAAATCTCTAAATGGTACAAGATATAAAATACAAAACTTAAAAATACAATACAAATTTAATGGTATCCTGCTATAAACAATAAAATTCAAAAATGCATATAAAATAAAAATATAGAGTAAAGCGAGATAGGAATAAACCACGAACCTTTAAACAATTAAATAGCGCCGAATCTAAGGAATCTTTTGAGGGTCTGAAGGCTAATGCTAATATATCACAGTCGGAGAAAAATTTATTATAATTTAAGCAAAGGCGATCAATAAATGAAAATATATATATATATATATATATATATATATATATATATATTAGAGCTTTTTCAGAATTTTGGTTTTTTTGATTTCTAAAAAGTTTTTTTTTTCATTTAAAACATTGTAAAATTAGATACATGGCCGTAAACATTATTATATACACTGTAAATGTAATGCTATTTTTTCGGCAGTTATGGTGCATCAAACAACAGTCTGAAAATCACATTTTTTTATAATGCACGTAAAACCGAAAATGATACAAAATCTGTTTAGTACAATTCGAAAGCCACAAGTGTGCTCTAAAGACGTATAAAATGTTAAAAGATTTATTTTGTTTAAGTGACAAATTCGCCCATTTACATAAATCCTCCCAGGACAAGCTTCAGACGACTTGCATTATATTTTTTAAATCCGATGGGTCCATTCCTAGGCATGCGGCATAAATAAAATATACGGTTATAGCGTACCATGGTTGTTTAAGAAAACCCTCCCTGTATCCATGAAACTAGAGTAGGGAACTAAGTTGTACCTCCATGCCAGTTATAGTATCGTTATAACAACTAATACTTATTTATGGTAGCACGTGCGACATAATCAGCTTGATTTTGATATTTGTCTATGATTGGGCCATAGCAAATCAATTTTTACACTGAAGACTAGTTAGCCAGAATTACAGATATTAAGAAATGGAGAGTAATAAGAAACATATTCGTGAACAAGGTTAAACTAAAATGGACTAATTATTACAATATTTGTATTACCAGGAAAGTTTAAAAAATCGGGTATTAGTTTAACAGATACACTGTAGCTCTATGCAGGCAGACGCTATGAGAAATGTATAATTTTAGTTTTCTCCTACGCGAGTGGCTAAATTTTAATATGTGTTAAATAACTATTCTCCTTTAGTCCGTCATATAAACAAACCAGAGCGGGAAAAGTTCTTATCTTAACAAGTAGGAAGAATGATCATTCAAATGTCAAAAAAATCATGTGTCACTCTGATGGTTAAGTTAATCAAAACCGTATTTGCTTTTAGCTAAATTTATACCCCTAGATTCATTAAAAAAGTTTAGAGTTTTCTCATTCTGATAATTTAAATTCATTTGAGCTAATGTTTCATGTATCAACTTTACCCTATAACTGTCATGTTAGATCTGCTCTATAACTAATTGTTAAAACTTTATTCACTAACTGTAGTAGTTCTTCTATAACATATAAGTATCATCAAAGACAGATGTTTGACTAGACGACCCATACAATATAAAATAAATTAACCCCTAAATGAAGCCCAACTTTGTATGGTATTCCATATAGTTGGGATCCATCGAGAGATTTTCGTGTAGCACAATGCTTGGGAACGATGCTGTCGGCCTCAAACAACGCCCAGACCTGCGTAATTTTTGTATTATATTTCTAAACAAGTAGATGCATCTGGTAACACCAAACGATAGATTGTTGCGTGCAATCTAATGACTCTACAGCACGAGTAGTTAATGTGGTTAATTCATGGTTTGTTTATTCAAAGCACATATAACCGATTTATGGTATTATATAGATATTTGGGGAAATTTCTTTATTATTTACCGACTCCACTTTTAATACTTTTTTAAAATACTGTAAATTTTTTCCTATTATAATTTTTAGCCTTGATAATAATATTTCCGACGATCCTGTTAAAGTTTACCACCTATAGACATTTTATTTCCATATTCGTGTGTTATTATCCAAAATCGTATCCTATAACCTACAAAGACCTTTTTTAGTAAACGAAATACGAAAACAGCTCACATTTCTAAAGAAAATATCCTTGTCGAAGAATGCGATCTTTTGAGGATCTTTTATAAAGTTGATAATATAAAAAGTGGGCCAGGGGATTAGGGATGTACTCGGTCTTTGTATTTTGGTTGTCTAAGCTTTCCGACAGAAAAACACTCGCTTTTCGCTTGCATATATTTTTATTTACATAAAACCTTTCAAGGGTATCTTTAAGCATCGTCAGACAGTTATAGCGTTGTTGGTAAAATTTAATGGTATTTTCGAGAGTAACTCCCTAAAATAACACTTGTAAACAGTCAGTCAAAAATAACCCTTTTCTATATTTTAACATATATGAAGAATTATAGTTATTTATATTTCTTTCTGTTTATATTTATTTTCATTAATAAAAAAAAATAGATCAGTTTTAGTGCTATCTACAAGACACACCTTGTAGTAGTAGCATTTTTTCAGTCATTTGCGTATTGGATAATCACATGAATCAATTGAAAACTATTTACTAACTAGCACATTTGTTTAGGTAGTTTAAAAAAAGCACTACTGCTTTGTCGAACATTATGTTTCCTGACTGATTATTAGGATAAGTAACGTTGATGCTTTAGAAACATAGAAATACTTACCCATTACATTTCCTAGGGATCAAAAGAACGTTTGAAATGCTGAGGGTTTTGGTATTGAATTAACTCATCCTTTAAAAACGAACAAAAATTTTAAAATTCTGTATTCGCCGTAGTCGTTGTCGTTCTGATAAAATATACTTTTCACCTTACTGATCACCTCACGGGTACAGGATTTACTTTGCTATGAAAGTAAGGTCCTTTTTTGTCCTCTTTGATTTACTTTGCTTCGAAATTTTTTTTTGCTCTTCGATTTATTTTTGCATGTTTCCCTTCCCATACAACTATCAAATAATGTTTGCCATCACCATTCGTGGTAGAACGGGCCACCAAGCCAAACATGTACCTGTGGCCTCTTCACTCCGTCACAAGGTATCCAACAAATTTTCGTCATTTTTCTTTTTCAGTTTATTGAAAAAAAAAAACAAAAAAAGTTCTGAAAGAGCATAGAAACGGAAAAACTTCTTATAGGAATTTGTTTTTAAAAAATGTAAGCAAATCGCAATTACGCGTACTTGTTTAAAAAAAATTCAATTTTTTGCCAAAAATTAGTTTTGTTGTTTCACCTTTTCTGGAAACTTAATTTTCCTGTAATATTTTTTTTATTTTCAGATAGCCCCTTAGTGCTACATTATAGAATGAAAAAATTATTTTATGTAGATTCAAAAATCTGAGTTATTTCGCGGTTTTTCGAAAAAGTTCTTATTTTTAAAACATATGTAAATGAAAAAAATCCAGTAACTAAGTCAATGAGATCCACAACTTTTCCATGGTTTAAATTAAATTTAATTTAAATTTCGTAATTATTAACTTTTCCATGCCAAAACAATTACATTAACTATATCTGTTTTCAGTTTGACAGTTATCGGTTTGTACGTTCTCAAAATATGATATATTTTACGTTATTATACCTCTTAAAAATGTCAAGGATTTATGCTCACTCATCCCATGACTTCCAGAATCTCATTCCCGCGAGACTTTTACCTAGACTATTTTTGGTGCAAATTTGAAACGAATTGGGCTGACTGTTCTCAAGTTATCGTTTGAGTGGATTTTGTGTAAACATAGACATACATTCGTACAGGACTTCTTTTTTCCACGAATTTGTTTTTCATTTTCTAAGATCTCTAAAACATAGAAAAAATGTTTTTTCTAGATTACATATCTTACATATTATATTAGTAATACAATAAATGGGCTGTTATATGGGAAACTAAAAATAGGATAAGCCAATGGTCTTAACGGGAAATCTATATTTTTAACCGTCTAAAATTTACCCTAAAACACATTTTGCAGCTCTTAGTTCCGAATGTCTTAAACAATTAAAAGCCTCTCTATACCTACTATCAGTGTATACCAAATATAAGCATTTACCAACATATCAGTGGCGGCTATTCAGATGAAGTAGGTGAAATGCTACTTCACCAGGAAAAATAAACAAGCAAACATCTAGCTATATTTATTTTATATCTCTTAAAATTTTAGTTTTTACATTCATTTATTCACCTAATTAGTAAAAAATAAACTGTACATCTCGAATAAATATTTTACTTGACCGTTGGGGGCATGTCTTTTTAAAACTTTCAATCGAACTTTATTATAACAACTATAATAGTGGCCCAAACCGCTTCGACTTTGCTGGAGGTGCTATGTTTAGTTTACGATTTTCCTACTATGTTGTCTTGACAACGCGTACGCGATGACGTCGAGCCCATGGAAGAATAATGTTAACCATCGCCATACAACGCGCTCAGAGAATTGCAGTCGCAGTACACTACACCCACGTGTCGTTCAGTTTGCGGTGGCTGTTTACTTTTATTTTCGCGGATTTCGCTGCAACCGGTGAGTTCGTTTACAGTTTGCTTTACTGTTTTGTGTTATATTTATTTATGGTGTTGTTACAACTTCAAATTCGAAGTTAGTAAATGTGATTGTTCCAGACTGGAATAAATTAAAAGACGTCTTTGAATTTATTATAAACTGTGACAAATCTGATTAAAAATCAATCCGCCTTGCGAAAGGATTTTCAGGCGAGATGAACGATTTTGAATTCACGTTTCTAGCATTAGTGTTTAATGACATTTTCTCAATCACCGACATACTAAGATTTCAAGACTATGAAAAACTTACATTTTCATGTTTGGCAGGTTCTGCTAAATTTTCCGAATATAGTTTAAATTTTCCGACTGGCCCGTTTGAAAATTTGTTATAGTTATATGAGGAAATATTTACAAAAAGTCAACGACTTAAAAATGAGCTTGGTCTTATTTTTGCCAATGAGAGTAATTGTAATATATCGCTGCAAGAGCAAGTGAACAAAATTAATGAAAATTAAAGATATTTTTACCGAAGCATATAAACTGTTTTCCCTTATTTTGACAATACCGTCAATAAGTACTTTAGTGGAAAGAAGTTTTTCTTGCTTCAGTTGGGTAAAAACTTATTTAAGAAATACAATATCTCAAGAAAGACTTGTTTCTCTTGGCAATATTTCAATTCAAATGGAATTTCTGGAGAAGATTAGGGCAACTCATCCATTTTATGAGGATGTTATAAATAAATTTGCTGCTATGAAGGATAGGAGAATTGATTTAGTATACAAAATTTAGGTAAGTCGTAAAAAAAATATTCTATCCCCTTCACATATAAAAAAATTCTGGAAAAAAAATTATTGCGATATTTTTTTGCTTCATTTGCACTTCACTTACTTTTTCACCCGCAAGCCGCCACTGCAACATATTTAGTTTTACGCCCTGCAGTGAAAGTAAAAATAAGATCTATATTGTTAAATGCTATCATATTCCGCGTGTAAAATATTTGAAATAATAGGCCGCAAAAGCTTCAGAAATTAAAAAAAGCAGCGATATGTCCAGTACTTATTGTAAATGCCACTACTTCAAACCAGATTGCTTTAACACCCCGTAAATAAATAATATATAACACGAAATCATATATCGTGCCAGCGAGAATTTCGCGTATAAAACAAAAATTACTTCTGGAGCTCTGCCTATATCGAAGAAAGCAACTATTCTGATCGGAAGTATTTATAAGCCCTTATTTAACGCAGTAGGAGAAGTAAACATTGATTAATATTACCTAAAAGGGCGAGATCCCTTAATAATTGAAAAACAATCATATATAATATATTCATAACTTTAAAGCTCTAGAAAACATTTGTATTTAATATTTTGTATTATAACATTATATGTATATACGTATATAAAATAATAAATAAAATATAAAATAAGTTAGAGCAAGAACTTTATTTGGGCAGGATTCCTGATATTTCTATACTTTTTTGGTTTGTTTATTGATATTAACCATCTCTCAAAGCATTTAAGATAGATCACATTTTTGGAGTCGGGTAAAAAAGTCAAGTCTCAGTCAAACTGTTTATTATATCAGTCAAAGCTACAAAGCTGGCAAAGCCAGGCCAACTTGGAAAAGTGGTAAATTCATTGACAAATGGAAAATTAATGCATTTTTATTCGAAACTAGTTTTTACCCTATTTTTCGATTGTAAATCTATGCCTTGTAAAAAAAAGATTGAATTTTTAATTTATTTAATTGTTTTATCGCAGGAGGTACCGATAGGACTTTACGAAAGGTCAGAGAATGGCAAAGAGAATTCGTGCACGCTACAATTCAAAATTTTCTCAAACTTCACCCCTTACCCTGATCGACTGATTTTTACACCAGTGTCTAAAAGAAATAAAGACGTTTCTTTGCCTATTATTTGATTCACCTAGAATCAACCTTTTATATCCTACATAGCCAAACGTAAAACCATAGGTAAAAATATGAAAACAAAATTTTAATTTTATTTCCAATGCAATTTTCGCCCCTCGTTACACTTCTCGAAAAATAAATAGCGAAATTTATGAAAATTATAATAGCAAAAACAGTTTTTTAGTATTGTTGAATTTCGAACAGTTTCTCGGCATTTCAGGTATAGGTATACTATAATGATTGTAAATCCGCTTTATATGCACCATTTTTTACCTTGACAAGGTAATCAGAGTTTGGACTCCGCAAAATGCCTTGAATTTTGTACCCCATTATATTTTTTTTAAGTGACATCCCGTCCTCCGATATTACCCGTTAATGGACTTGTCCGAGATTTTTGAACGAAAAATCCGAAAAAAATGCCCCTACTTTGAAGAATTAACCATAGTGACCTGCATTTTGAATCATCGGAATTTCGAAAAAAACTTCCCATATCAGAAGCTATTGGCGGCTTATTATAAGTCCCATCGAAATTGCATTTGCACCAAAAGAAGCGCCCATTTATCCTCTACGATCGACCCCATAGAAGCGTATTTCTCTGACGTGTCGTTGCCGAGTTGATGCACTTAGAAAGTCAAAAAACCGAAATTTCAAAAATGTCTAGTCTAAAAAGAGAAATGTGAGGACAGTAACAATAGCCGGGTGAGGCTATTGTAATAAATATGTGCGTTAGAAAAGAAAGGTCAGTAGTTATAATATGGGAGCGCCTCCTCCTCCTCCTCTTCCTCTCTCTCATGTCCCTCATTCTTAACTTCCTCCCCTTTTATTCTCATTCGCATCATATTTTTAATTTTTTCTCTTTGTTCTCCCACATTTGATTTTGCATTCTTAAGTCTTATAAATAGGTGCATCATGATCATTTTAGTATGCCGAGGCACATTTACTAAGCTGTGCTCGAGTTGCGTAAAAAGTTATTTTTGAATTTTTCCACCAATTTTGTATAAAACAAAAAGAAAAAATGTGTCAAGTAATAAGTGAATTATGTGTAATCGCGAAAAATTAACTACAACTATTAGACAGTTAAAAGTTAAATATCTCAATTTCTTTGAAGTGATTTCGAAAGATGAATACACCAAGCTGTTTTATCCACTGAAACGAGATTATTTGGAAGCAATTGACTGTTGTGATGATTATTTAGAAGGAATTATAAGCCTTACTACGTTTTTCAATACATTTGGGAAATCATACTTTGTAGGAGAATTAAGCCACCTAATAGAATTTATAGGAGAAGATTGCCAATTTATACCTGCTATTATTGCAACCCAAAAGAGGTTTCAATTATACGAAGATAAAAAACAGGTATTATCAAAGAAAGTTAATCCTATTCGCAAGAGACGTCCCCCTACATATTTAAAATATTATGTTAAATAAATGAAATGGCTGAGTTGCTGATTGCAGTTAAATTATTAGAGGAGAAATTTAGTAATCTTTCAAAAACCTATTTCTCATATTGTATGGCAAGTGGTCCGGAGTGGATAGACTTTTATTGTAATCAATCTGAGGAATTCGTAAAGGCTGCCCTCTGTTGCAACAAATACATTGAAACATTAAATTTTTTTCAACTTATTCAAGATCTAAAAGATATTGGCTTTGGTTACTATTTAAAAGACTTGAAGCAATTTATTGACGAGGATACTATTCTTCAAGAAATTGAAAAGGAAGAATAAATTTAATAATATTTACAATGGAGCAAATGGTTACTGAAATGTATGAAGAGTTTATTATATCTGCTGCATACTTCCAATATTTATCAATTGTAGGCGAAGAAGACGCAGAAGCACAAGATTTGTCAGCATATGTTAATAATATAGATCGAATGAAACAATGTAAATTAGCCGCTAAATTTTGTAATGATTATTTAAAATATAAAAATGAGTATGAACTTTTAAATGAATTTAGAAAATTAGATTTAAGGTATCATATTAATTGTATTCAATCATGGTTGGTTAATGCAAAATAAAAAGGTAATTAATTTTTTTTTATATTTTTATTCATTCATAAAACAATTGTCATATAAAAATAACACATTTGTCAAAGCACACATACAAGGTGATTTTGAATGATAGAAGCATTTTGGTTCCATTAGCTTTAGCGCTGGTTGTTCATCTATTTCAATCACATGCTTTTTAGAATATTTCTGTATAAAATCCTTTTTTTCGCTTCCTTTTACAAAAACAAAATCTGCTTTCTTCGTAAGTGTTTCAATTATTTTTGGGAAATGATGTAATGGAGTAAATCCATTATTCCAATGTATACAATGATAATTTTTCGTTAACCATACCGTCTGCTTGTGACAATCAGGTGAAAGAAACTCCATTGGAAAAGGCTTTTTAAAAATGTAATGAGTCATTTCATAACCATCAAAAGCTGCAAGCTCTTTCGGTATAAATTTATTTTTTTCATCTTTGAATCCTTGAATATCTATAACCAATCTCATATTTTCAAAGCAGCAAATTTTTTAATGAGACTTTTTTTACTTGAATAATTTGCAATTTCTTCTTTCAGTTGATTAATTTTAAAAATAAATTTTTCAATTTGTAGTTGTAGTTTTGATGTCATGATTAAAACTAAAAGCTTTTGAAAATTTCTTTAAATTAAATCGAAATATGAAAATAGTGGGGATAAAGTTTATAATTGTTTCACAATTTTAGTAAGAGGGTTGTAGCTAAATAATTTGTCATGTAAAATAAGACAATAAGCAGAAGTATCTTTTTTAATTGCATTGTGTGTCTCAAATTCAATTCTCATTACTACGGATCCCGTTTGAATTGTTTCTTTTTGATGGGAGCAATCAATATGTGTAATAGGACTAATGTTTTTGAATTGTTCAGGATTAAAAATGGGTTCATTTGGAACACCATAATAAGACTGTCTAAAGTTGGCAAACATTTCGTATAAAGCAGAAAATTTGTTTTCTTCGAAATTTAAGTACAAATCGTGATAAGGATATCTTTCAGAATTTAAATATACTCTAATATTTGACAAGGTAATATTGTCAAATTTACTCATATCTTTAACAATTTTCCCTTTTCTGTTTTCTTGAAAGCCAATCACAACATGACGAGGAGCTTCTAGTTTACTAGTTGTTTTTACCGGCCATGTGTGACGGGTTGTTTCGGTTAGAGAAGAATATTCAACAAGTTCCCAACTCCTGAATCCTATCAATATATCTTTATTTGATTCTAATATTTTTGATAGAGCAAGTTGTTGTGGCATATCAACTAGAATGTGAGGAACTTTCCAATAAATTTTATCGAAAGTAACCAATGGAGTGTCAGGAGCAGTAACAAGGTGTGCCGGATCTTCTTTGAAAATAACACCATCTAAATCATCAGTTGATCTAATAAGAACCAATTCCTGTTTCATATTCATAATAATTTTTCTGTAATCTTCAAAAAATCCTAAAAGCATTTTTAGTGGTATGGATACGGAGAATTTTCCATCATTATCAACTAAAATTGTATCACCTTCTTTCCGATGTGGAAACCAACCTGCATTTTCCAGTTTTAAACTTTCGTTGGTATTGTGAGAAAGGTAGCTTTTTAAGGTTGATGCTAATCCAACATTTCTTATTGAATCTATAGTAATTCCGTTTAGTTCATAGCGGATTTCTCTGAACAAAAAGGCTATACCATTGTTAATAAATAGCAATTCTTTCTTATATTTACCTTCTGTATTAGTTAATTTTCCTTCGATATAAAGTAAACTATCTGATGGTAGAGTGTAAGCATCGAGTTCTTGAATTGGGATCCTTATTTCATCATTGTAATCGAATTTTGAAGAAATATATGGTTGATATGTGTGAAGCTCAGAACTGACGATGGAATTGTCTACATAAAGCTTTTCGTTTACGTTTAATATGTTCATTATTTTAAAACAGTGAAACCCAAGGATGTGAGAAATTTACGATTATCTCGTCTTAACTTGTTGGTGTTGGATTTGATACTGAACTGTTGTTTAGGCTTTTTCTTTTTATAAGTTTTTACTTTGTTGATAGAAGTAGGGGCAAGTCTCATCCCAAGGGCTCTATTATATCTAACAACCATTTTATATTTCACTTGTTTGTAAATGTAACCTTACTGTTATAGTTTCTCCTCTAAAACTGATAAGTTCTCCGTCTTGATCAACTATTTTAACTGTTATATTGTTAATTGCTTTGACGCTAACTGGAAAATACAAAATGGGCAAAGGAGATTCAACTATTTTATACCCTGGAGCTACAGTTGGATAAAACTGGTGAATAATATGAACAGGTTTACCATTATTGTAAGAACCGACACAAATATTACAGTCAATACAAATAGCATTCACCTTAGTTATTTTTGCAACATTATCTGATTCTTCCTCTTTCATAGCTTCTAGTATCCTGCTATTAAAACCCAACATTTTTCCTATCGAATCTTCCTTGGTAAAATCAATTATTCTACTACACATTAAAAAAGTTTTTAGAGTATTAACATTTGCTTTTAAAAGAAAAAAAATTTTTTCATTCGGAAATAAATCTTCTATACTTTCTCTTATGTATGTTTCTATATCTGTAATGTCATAAGTTCCGTCGGGAATAACAATTACTTTATTATCTATATAAAATTTATTATATCCTTCTTTTATATTGGGGATAGTCATAAACGTTTCAAAATCAGCTAAACCCAGGTAATATTGTTTTTCATCCTCTAAATATATGGGCGGATTAAAATCAGCAGACAAAACAGAACTGTTTCCTGATATGGCAATTGTGGTAGACATTGCAGTTTATTTATGAATGAGATATTACAATAAATAATGAGTTTATATATTTTTTTGCAAAAATTTTAGGGATAGTTGACCACAGTTATATGAATTAAATTTTTGTTTATTTTCATAAGTATAAAATACATCCACTTTGCCATTCGAATTAAAATATTTGAGAAGTTCTAAAGGTGGTTTTAAATTTCCATAACTATCAAAATATATTACATTTTTGTTATTTTTAATATAAGCAGTCCAATGAGATCCTTTATTTTGTTTTTTATCCAAATTTACAATACCACATTCTTTCAGATTAATTTTTTTTGGAAGTTCATCGAGCATAAAAACACCTCTAAAGCCAGTTATTTTTAACAGCTTTACATATTTAATAATATCATTGTTCGTAAGTGCTCTTTTTGGAAAACTTATTTTGAGTTTTTTTTTTGTCCGATTGCTTTCATTTTGACGGATCCTCCTTTATAAGGTCTAATAAATAGTCCCTTTCCTTTATATGGTCTAATATATAATCCTTTACCTTCTTTAGAAGCATTTTCCATTGCAATATTATGTCTATGTATTTCTTCTAGTTGCTGTTTAGCTGCTTTAGCATCATTTACTGCCTTAGCAATTCCTGCCGCGCCTCCACCTAGTGCACCCAGGGCGCCAAGAATGGGAAACAAAAGAGGTAGAAATCCTCCAATTTTTTTGGGTGTTCGAATGATACGTTTTTTTCTCAATTTAAGTTTACCCCCTTTTGTATTTTTTAATCCCAAACCGAACTTTCTTTTACCCTTCATTATTCCTGCAACACTTAAAGCTGCAATTTTTTCACCAATAGAAGAATCTTTAGCTTTTACCCTATCCCAGGCTTTTTTTTCTAATATTTGGTCAGATATGTGTCTTTTTGATAAATCTTCAGTCTGAGAGTAAGATATATCATGTTCTTTGCAAGCGGAATCCAATGGATTTACACCAACGTCACCTCTAGTTAATCTTTTTTCCAAGTTGGTGCCGGGACCACAATAATTATATCCTGGTATATGAACTTCGAAAGGTAATTTACTAATTAATTTATTTACTAAACCAGAGCCTTTTCTATTACGTCTTTTAATAGTTTTTTTCAACTTATGACGACCCACAGTCATTGAAGTTCTTTTTATACTAAAAACACATTGACATTTTTCTGGTATAAATACTTTTACAGCTAAAAATATTTACTAGTGTGATTAAGAATGAGGATTGAAAAACAAAAATTCTCATTACCAGTAAATAATCATGACGAAAAAATTTTAAGTAAACAGTTGAGAAAACATGGTGACTTATTTTGCGGTGGTTCAAAAAGAGGGCTTATAGTTGGTTGCAGTGGTAGCGGTAAAACCAACGTTATGCTTACACTGCTCGAGCATCCTAATGGAATTAGGTTTGAAAATGTCTATGTTTATTCAAAGTCATTAGATCAACCAAAATATGAATATTTAAGGAAGTTGTTAAAGCCTATGAAAGAAATTGGATACTTTGAATATGATAGCGATGAGAACATTATTTCACCTCATGAGATAAAGCCAAATTCCGTTATCATTTTTGATGATATTCCTTGTCATAATCAATCTATTATTAGGGACTATTTCACGCATGGAAGGCATAGAAACACCGATTGTTTTTTTATTTTTCAAGGATATTCCTCAATCCTTAAACGTCTAATTCGAGAAAATGCAAACTTATTAATTTTATTTAAACAGGACTGTTTGAGTTTAAAACATATATATAATGACCACTGTATATTGGATATGACATTTGATCAGTTTAAAAATATTTGTGCTAACTGTTGGATGGATCCATATGGCTTTCTTGTAATTGACAAAGATTGTGAAGTAAATCACGGCAGATATAGGAGTAAATTCGATTCCTTTATATATTTATAAAAGTAAAAAATTTGCAGTTTTATTTCATTTAAAACTTGTACAGCATGGATAAACGTTTAGCTCGAGAATTAATAAAATCGAGACAAGCCGTGAAGCAGAAATATCAAAGCTTGAAATTAGCTACTTCTACTGCTCAGTCCGAATTAGAACAAACTTATAGACCAATAACACAACCACTTAAACAGCTAATTTCAAGTATTGGTAAATCCGAACCATTCGATTTAAAAGAAGAAAGAGTTTCAAAGTATGAAGAATTCAAAACACCTACAAAGCTTTATAAAACATCAACTCCGACGAAAAATATTCAGAAAACAGGAAAAACTCCGTTACTCCCTACAGAACTACCAACATTTTTAAATGACAGTAGTATCACTTCTTCCTCTCCTGTAGTACAACCATTGTCATCAACTGTTATAGCAGAAACTTCAGATCCTTCTAGTGACACAACAACAAATTTAAACTTGTCAGACATATTGGAACAAACTAGAAAAACAATTCAAACCTATGTTGGTACACCATCATATAAAGATTACTTAGCAGATTTTCATGAATTACCCAGATCATATATTGATGAGGGTGTGAAAGATACACAACATAAATTTGACCATTATTACGGAATAGTTCATGACCTCGAAACGGATAAGTTTTCTTTTGGTTTAACACAGATACCGGTAGAAATTATTGGAAAGGACATTAAAGTGGGAGGAATAACGTACACAGGCACGCCAGGTTTATACGAATTGCTTTTCAAAAAAGAACCGATAGGTTATAAGAAGGAAGATTTAGATAATTACATGAACATTCTAGCTAAAACAAATGTATATCGTAGGAATTTTGATTCAAATGAACAAGTTCAAGGAAATACATCACACAAATATGTTACAATAATAGGACCATATTTACAAAGAAAGGGGATTACAAAGACAAAAACCTTGCCAAGATTAGTTACAGCATTTAACAAACCACAACCTCCGTTTAGAACAACTAGAGCCAAATCTACAGGAAAGGGATTAATTTTGAAAACAAACAGATCAAATACAGACTATGTATACTGGAATAATGTAAACGAAATTGTTGATAGGCTACGTTTATTAATTTCATCAAGTGATGCGGGAAATAATGCTCATAGTAACGAGATTATCTCTATTATTGAAGAATTAAGAGAAGATAAAGTAATACTATAAATAACAGCTATCAAATATAATCATATTTATTGTTTAATGAAAGCTCAACATGACAGTTGATAAATTTGGACGCCATATTTCAAAACAAAATCAAGAGAGAATAAGTGACATTAATAATTTAAAAAGGAGATTAGGTGAAAATGAAACAAATAATGAAATCTTTGCTAAAAAGCTTAAGGTTTTTGATGAAAATTTTTTAAAGTATGAAAACCAGATTAAAGTATGTTATACCTCAATTGAAAACGTTAATAAACAGTTGCTAACGCTAAATCAAATAAGTAAAGATTTGCAATTTTTAAATGAACATGTTAAAAAGGAAGACAAAAAATTAAGTGATGATATCAACAAAATTAATAAAATAATGGAAACAAATATAAGAGAAGTAATAATTGAAAAACACAAGGAAAAAATTAAACAATTAAGAACTTTTATAAAAAGGTTAGATGATGAAAAAAAAAGAAATCAAAATAGCATTCTTAACAGTAGAACAATTGACCAACTCACTTTGGAAGAAAATCAACAATATATTTCCTTGGAAAATATAATGTCCAGTGTAATTAAGAAATTAGAACAAGAATTAAATAAAACAGAGGAGGAATTAAAAAATAGTGATAGTAGATCAACTACTTTCTTAACTGGAGAGATAAAAAAATCCTTTAATGCGTTAGAAAAGGAGATTACTAAAATTAGTAAAATTTTAAATGAAAAAAGTTATACAATACAAATTGATAAATTGAATGAATGGGAAAAAACATATAAAAGTTATATTTCGAATTATTACAAAACATAGAAAGTGAACTTCCTTAAAATTGAATAAACAAGTTTGTTGTCATGACAACCGTTAAACAGCAAGTCGTTAATGAATTACATAAACCTGCTAGAAAAAACTACAAACGCAGAAGGGTGGTAGTGAAAGGGTTAAATGATCTTTTTCAAGCTGATTTGGTTGAAATGTTACCCTATGCCAAATTTAATAAGGGATTTAAATATATCTTGATTACCATA
The DNA here is from genome assembly GCA_030620095.1 of Kuschelorhynchus macadamiae. Taxonomy (NCBI): domain Eukaryota; kingdom Metazoa; phylum Arthropoda; class Insecta; order Coleoptera; family Curculionidae; genus Kuschelorhynchus; species Kuschelorhynchus macadamiae. The sequence continues at coordinate 308,668 of JAUTXW010001307.1, forward strand.
AATGTATTTTCTAAGTATGTTTGGGCCGAACCGTTAAAATCTAAATCTGGAAAAGACGTAACAGCGGCAATGAAAAAAATATTAATCAGTGCAAAAACTCCACCAAAAAACTTGCAAACGGATAGAGGAAGAGAGTTTTTCAATGTAAATTTTCAAAATTTGATGCAACAATTTCGAATTAACCATTATAGCACGTTTTCCAATTTGAAAGCGAGTATAGTAGAAAGAGTGAACAGGACTTTAAAGAATAATATGTGGAAAATATTTAGCATTCAAGGAAATTACAAATGGTTTAATATATTAGCGGATATTGTAAAAGATTATAACAATACAAAACATTCTTCAATAGGAATGAAGCCAAAACAAGTAAATAAAACAAATGAAAATAGAATCTTGAAATCTGCATTTACTCATGCTAAAACGTTAGATATAAAATCTCCAAAGTTTAAAGTGGGTGATCACGTACGAATAAGCAAGCATCGAGAGGCATTTTCAAAAGGTTACACACCAAATTGGTCAAATGAGATATTCCACATTAAAGAAGTTAAGATGACAAACCCTTGGACATATTTAATTCAAGACGAAGATAATCAGGACATTCTGGGTGGTTTTTATGAGCAAGAATTACTAAAAGTAAAGCATACCGATGTGTATCTTATTGAGAAGATTTTGAGAAGGAAAGGAAACAAAGTTTATGTGAAATGGTTAGGACTTGATAAAAAATATAATACATGGATTGATAAAAAAAATATTGTTTAATTAAATTGAAATTAAATTTTAGTTAAATTTGTTTTATTTCTGTTCCTCACTTTATGCTTTAGCTGATACAAATTACAAAGTCTTAATGTGCTAATTAATTTCAAATAAAATTCACATTTACTAAACTAAAATTTTATTAAGTAAAACATCAAATACAATTTTTATTAAAACGTGTCAAATATATTTTATTTCTATGTTCCTCAGATAATATCGAATCTAGAATAAGTTTACAATCATTTATTCTTTTTTCAAAACGGAGTCTATCTAAGTACCACATCTGAAAGTTACTCCTACGGGCTTGTCTGTAAGCAAAGCTCCACTTCACTAACACATGCACCTTATTGTTCTCTTCCAGAAAAGATATTGTTTTCTTCGTAATATTTTCTTTTTGATCCATTTTCATTGTTTTCTTCGTAATATTTTCGTTTTGTTCCATTTTGCTTCAATTTGTTTTCCATTTGTTCAGGATATAAAGCAAGTAATTCCATCATAGTTGAAACATTTTCACTGTTAGGATTTTCTGTTGGACTTATTATATTATAAACATGCGTACACAAGTCGCCACAATCAGATGAAATATTATTTTGAAATATTTTGAAATATGTATTGAATTCTTGCCTTTTAAGTATAGATAATCTATAATCAATAATTTCCTTTAATCGCCACAAATTGTCCAAAGACTCTTGTCCTAAGTATATGAAGTGTGGGCCTTTTGTAATTTGTAGAACAGGGGTATCATTTATTTTCTGAACCTGCAGATGAATGTTGTTTATATTCACACTGGTTTGATCAACTTGAGGAAAGTAGAAATTGTTTACAATAATTCCTTGATGAACACAAATGTCTTTCCAATTTTCTTCGGTTAGTGCGATTGAAAATCCAGTTTTTCCACCAATTACAATTTTTGGAGAAAAATCATTTAAACTAATGCCAACAAGAACAAATTTTGACAAAGAATTATTTAAAAAATAAATTTTTGAATTAAGAAGCGTTTCCAAAGGTTTATGAACCACGGCGTTGTTCATAATGACTAAACGAGACTGAAACATATTGTGTTATTCTTGTACTTAAATATTCTCATCCCCACTTTCTTTAAAGTTTCGTTTAAAATGGATTAATGAAAAAATAGATTTCCAGTTTGAAATTTATAATAAAGATAAATAATTAAAATGGTAATGTATAAAAATAATGCAAAGTTTAATGTAACACTAATGATGGAAAAGTAATAATTTTTGAATCCGTCATAATAATTGGTACAGTTGGGGGTTAAAATTTGTAACTGATTATTTTTAAACTCTAACCTTTCTATCCAATTTGTATCAAAAATAGATCGATTTGGATAATGATACAAAATTTTAAAAAATTTACTTGCATTTTCATTTCCATTTATTTGTTCCATCCAACTAATTGTACTATTGTTAATTAATCCAATTTTTATAAATTTACAATATTTACTTAGAGTGACGTCTGTTTTATTAGAAAAACATATTTCACACTGTGTTACGCCACGGGGATGATGAACATAAAAAACATTTTGGAAAATAAAATAAAGAAGAATGAATTGCGATCTACTGGTAGTCATTGAAACAAATTAATAATTATATTCCAAATTTATTAACATTAAGCAGATACTTTCACCACGAAAGCAAAAACCAGTTGTAAAAAAATAACAATAAAATACTTAATTTAAAGATATGTAAAAGTTACAATTATTCGATTCCTATTTTTCCATAAACAGTTATTTAAATCACAATTCCTAGCAAATTTCTTATGCTCCACAATAGGATCATCATAACTTAACCAATCAAAAATTTCAATACCACAATAAAAACATTTACAAATATCATTGATTGAAATATAGTAAAAGCCAGCTCCAGCCAACACTTCTGGCCTCAATTTTCCTTTCCATTTTTAAAAGTGGAAAGTCGTTTTTCATATGTTTTAAAATAACTGTTACCAATTTCTTTGTCAAAAGTTTCTAAGCACATTTTGTGAAAGGCTTATGAAGACTAACTTTGGTTTCAAAAACAACAAATTTAAATACCTTATAATATCTACATAAATATATCTAAATCTTCATGTTCTGCATTCCATTGATACAAAGACAATATCTTGGTGTCCCCAAGCTAATGTATTAAAACTATAGGGAATTTTATACCGCTTATCATCTTTGGAACTCA